>JAJIYU010003874.1:0-25605 GCA_030144865.1 Tinospora cordifolia
ATACTAACTTTGCATAGATTTTTTTTGGATCTTGAATGAATAAAATTGATATTTTCCTGCTTTTCTGACTGGAAGGTTCTGCCTGATCTATTTCACATTGTTCGTGCCTGTGAGGATGGATTAAAAGAGTACATTACTTGGAAGCTGGGGACCTTGGTATCTATTGTACGCCAGGTATGGATAAATTTTGGAGGATGTAATCCTCCTTGCCACTTACTGGTATCTATTGTACACCAGGAGGAAAAACTGATGCATTTCCACTTAATTTCTATGCAGCATATACGCAAATATTTACCTGATTTACTCTCTCTAATATCAGAACTATGGTCTTCCTATAATTTGCCAGTAGCTAACCGCCCTGTGCATGGCTCACCTGTAAGTTTCACTTAGTTGTGTTACATACACTCCAATTTGAAATATGACATGATTTTGTTTTCTTGTTCTTTTTCTTTTCTTTTTTTTTTTTTTCGGAAGATGTCATTTCCTTGAGTACTTTTTTTTTTTCAACATGGTAATTATTATTACTCCAGATCCTGCATTTAGTTGAACAACTATGCTTGGCTCTGAATGATGAATTCCGTGTACATCTACGTTCAATTCTTCCATGTTGTATTCAAGCATTGAGTGATGCAGAGCGTTGTAATGACTACACCTATGTTCTTGATATTCTACATACCATTGAAGTGTTTGGTGGTTTGTACTTTCTCAACTTTTACTTATAAGTTTATATGTGTGTGTGTGTGTGTGTGTGTGTGTGTATGTGTGTTTATAAAAGCTCCTGAGAAAACTCATGTGATAGGAAACTTGGATGAGCATATGCATCTTCTTCTACCTGCACTCATTCGTCTGTTTAAAGTAGATGCTTCTGTCGATGTAAGACGTGCTGCTATTAAGACTCTTACTCGATTGATCCCACGTGTGCAGGTTCGTGATTTACTGTTGTATATCATCCTGTTTAACGTTGAAATTGCTTTTGATGCCTGGTGCTGATTTTGATTATTATTGTTATTATTTCTTTGTCTTCATTTAGGTTTCTGGTCACACATCTGCCCTGGTGTATCATTTGAAGCTTGTGTTGGATGGGTCAGTTATTGGCAATTGTATATGTTCTTATTATGATGTAAAGATGGCATCATTTTGTTGTGCTTATTTTATGCTTATTTTCTTAAAATTTATATTTAGTTTGCCCTTTTTTGTAGTGGGAAATGTATGCTAATTTAATCATACCTTGTTATGAATGCTTGGGTATGAAGTTTGTGTGTTCAGTGTTGTTTGATCATCCAAGCACGACGCTTACCCATAGAAAAGCAATGGTACATGAAATTGAGCTTGATGGACTAGCAAAGAATAGTAAATACAATTAGACTTTCTTTAGCTAGGAAGTTTTGTTTTTATTTTATTTTTTGCCATGTTGGTGAAAGGCTCTTCACATCAAACTTCGAGCTTCAAAAATCAGAATTGATTCGAAGAATTCGAAAGAAGTTTTGTAAAATTTGTAGGTTCAAAAAATTCTACATAAATGTAAAAATATGCATAATTTCTATTACAAATGATGAAAACAAATATTAATCAATATATTTTAAATATAAAAGTATAAATATAATGGTTTTAAACTTCTCTTTTAACATTAAAAAGATTTAGTGTTTATTGTACATGATAAGAATTATATATTATTTACTTGTGTATTCTACGAATTTCACCAAAATCTTCAATTTTTTCATAAATTTCATGGAAATCTTCGAAGTTTTGTCAAATTTTTGTAATAATTTTTTACAACTAGACTCTAGTTCGATAGCCAAAAAATCTGAAATTTGACGAATTTTCATTACATGCTGTCAATAGGCTCTTTGGATGCTTCTTTTTTTTTTTTTGGTGGGGGGGGGGGGTTAATTTTATAAACTAGTTGAAAATTCCAGGCATTATTGTTTTCAAATAGTGTATCATGGTCTATTTTAATGAACAAATTAAGATCAATGTATTTTCTTCCTATGCTCAGCTTCTCATGTACTCTATATAGAAACTCTTTATGTATATTAGGAAAAGTTGGGATTTGTTTTATTTTAGCTTTTGATTCAGATATTAACTTAATATTAGATCTTATTATTCATCTTGTTAGTTATGATGAGAGGGATAGCAGTTATCTTATCTATAGATGCCATTCTAATGTAATTTAATAATAAAAGAGTCATATGTTTTGCTTCTGAAACGTTCATATATCAGAGCTATGCTCAAAATTTCTAGTTTTTAGTGGCAAAGACAACAATGATGAGATGAACCACAACCAGGTCCAGCACAACTTCATCTGACTTCATGTCAGGGAGTTTTTCTTCTATAATAGGAACATAAGAAGTGTTGAATCAGTTACCTGTACGCTGCTCTTTGCAAATTACCATTCACAAAATTGAATGGTAAAAGTTACTTGGAGTGGTGGTCGTTTGCCAGACTAGCCATTGATGGTAGATGTCCAATTGGAGAAATCCAGAAACCTGCTAAAGACGATTCTCAGTTTAAGGCATGGATTCCAGCTCAGAGAACTCGTTAGTCATGGCTTGCTAATCAGTTCAATGGAAACAACCGGTGCCATAGCAAACAACATTCTGCCCATGACAAAGATGTATGGGATTCAATTTGAGGGACATGTTTAGACTTGGGAACATCCTAATCTTTGAGTTGGTGTCAAACTTTGGCATTCCAAGCAAGGGGACATTGAGTTTATTATTTATTGTATTGTGACAGTGACCCAAAGGCAGGAACTAGATCAATGCTGTGGTGATGTATGGGAAAATCTTGACCGTTGAAAATTCATTAAGTGGGAAGAACTTGATCGAGTCTGTATGTTTCTTATAGGTGTAATTCTATCAGGTTAAATGAAGGATCTTGGGGAAAACCTCTGCCATCTATCTATGAGGTGTTTTCAGAAGTCAGCCAGGAGGAAGCAGGAAGAAGCTTATACTACATGGTTTGTCAACATGTAAAAATCCAAAACCAGAGTGTTCAACTCTAGCTTCCAGGGGGATTGATAAAAGAAAATTAAGTAGCGATGTTGTGATCGTTGTAGGAGGTCATAGCATACGAGGAAAACATGTTGGGAGTTTCTCATCTATAGAAAAAATCTAGCTGTATAATCTTCCACAGGACAAATGGATATTCTCTGTTGCAACCTGTTAATTCAAGTTTCATAATAAAGCAGCAATAAGCATAATTCATAATCCTGTGCAACACGACAGAACCACGCACATTGAAATTAATTGAAACTTCATAATGGAGAAGCTGGAGGCATGAATCATTTGCATGTCATTTGTTTTAACATCTCAGTAGATAGTGAACATCCTTACAAAAGGATTGTTCTAAAGGATTCTACTCACTAGCTGGAGGGGGAGTGTTGAAAATTTTGGCACTGTTTTAAGTATTTGGTTTATTTTATTTTGCTGTCTGTTACCAATAATATGATCCTTTATTTTAGGATTTAAATAATTGGAGAATATGAGTTGAAACATCAATAAGAATATTTCTAGTGAAGCCTATTTCAAAATCTTTGGAGAGAGCTTGTAATAAACTTGAGATTACATCCTGTTATTCAACTAGTTAGCTTTGATCAGAAAGATATTAGTTATCCTATTTATAGGTATAATTCTCCTGTGTAATGAGAAAAAGTATATGTTTTTCTTCCAAAGTCTTCAACCTCCACTGGAAATGTCATATCATTTTAAGGTGGGTTTCATTTCAGAATTGAGTAAATTGAAGACCATTGCTTTATTATTGGCAAACAAGATATGTATGAGCCATGTTGCCCAGACTCTAAGTTAGAATTGTTCATTACAAATTGAATAGTTATGGGATTCAATGACTGCTAGTTGTTCTGTTCTCTTTTGCTTTCTCGTCTTTCACTGGAGGACCCTATGGCCATATTCTAAATTTTGAGGTGTGTCTGACATACATCTTATAACCATGTTGATATCGTGAATTGTTGGCATGGGTTTGTTTGGCAAAAGCAAAGAATCTGGGACACATGGTGTGTGTGTGTGTGTTTTTTTTTTTTTTTGTTTTTTTTGTTTTGTGTTCTTATCGCTAACATCTTGTTTCAATTCTTTTAGCTGTGACGTGATTCTAACTTTTCTTGGATAATCTTTGAGGACGGCTTTTATTCTTTATCTTTTTATTAATGTCATGCATGGTTTTTTCGCTTGATTTACTTGCAGACCAGTTGATTTCTTATTTTTCCTTAAATGTGATTCAAGTGTAGCCACAGCTTTTTGTGATTTGTAGTTATCACTCTCTTTCTTTCTTCTAATAGATCAAGTTTCTTAAAAAAGATGGGAATTTCTTTTCTGGAATTTTCTCCTTTGGATCTTTTGCTTCTTCGTTAATTGCCTTAAAACCTGCAGAAAGAATGATGACCTTCGAAAGGATGCTGTTGATGCCCTGTGCTGTCTGGCACATGCTCTTGGGGAAGATTTCGTCATTTTCATCCCCTCTATCCACAAACTTCTTCTGAAGCATCGTTTACGGGTCTTCCTATGTTCTTTTTCTTTTTGAATTTGATAGGCAAATCGCTTTGAATATCCATTTTTGCCTGGAGATTTTGAATGACTGTGTCATTACATAACAGCACAAGGAGTTCGAGGAAATTGAAGGCCGTTTACAGAGACGTGAGCCATTAATATTGGCTAGTTTAGCTCAAAAAATGACTCGGCATCATCCTGTTGAAGTTATCAGTGACCCTCTGAATGACATGGAAAATGATCCTTATGACGAAGGCACTGATATGTACAGGCAACTCAGAAGTCATCAGGTAACATCCTTTTCTTTGTCCTTTCCTTGTAAATGCTGGATGGTCTTAACATTCTTAATCTTGTGATGTGCCTGTGCATACTTGAACTTTTTCTTTTGATTACATTGTGTATGTTCTAACTTCTACCTTCTAAACTTCAATATGGAAGTATTGTTGAAAAGTTTGTTTAAGTGTGTGGTGCAGAGTCCTTTGTGTTTGCCTGTTTTTATGTTTGCTACATATCTTAATTTTTATTTTTTAATATTACATTCTGGTGATTTTACATTCAAGTTCTCTGTGCAATCGCAGATACTCTTAACGACTATGTTCAAGTTATTTGTGGTTTGCTTCGATGATTTTAAAAAAATCATAAAAAAACAGATAAGAAAAAAAATCTCAATGAGTTGCTGCTATTCCAGTTTTCTATATATACTGCATATGGCACATCTTCTTATAGGACATCCCTGTGCCTTTCCTGGCCATTTTATTTCAGTCCGATGATTTATTTGATGGATGAGTAGAATATTGTTTTTTGATATGTCTTGTAAAGAACATTGAATGGCAGCTCAATAAAATAACTTTCTTCAGTTTAATTATTTTGTGTTGATTACTGTCTAGGGATTCCTTTGTTTTTTGGACCTCTTGTTGCATATATGGGACTTAATTATTAACCAGATTATTTTTCAGCTTGTACGTAACATATATTATTTGTGTACTTCTTCAGCTTATAATTGAACCATGTAATTTATCTGATTTTGTAACATAGCACAATATTTGAAGTGGCTTGTCATTTTATTTCTTTGTGTCAACCAATTGTTGTAGTTATATTTTATAGTTTCACTACAGGTAAATGATGGACGGTTAAGAACAGCTGGCGAGGCTTCTCAACGCAGTACTAAAGAGGATTGGGCTGAATGGATGAGGCATTTTAGTATTGAACTTCTCAAGGAATCTCCTTCTCCAGCTTTACGAACCTGTGCAAAGCTTGCACAACTACAGGTTGAGCAAATGCCTTCATTTTTTATATTCTACTGAAACTGTATTCTGACTTTGCTAATTGCAGCCGCTAGTTGGTCGTGAGTTGTTTGCAGCTGGTTTCGTAAGTTGCTGGGGCCAACTGAATGAAACTAATCAACAACAGCTCGTGCGGAGTCTTGAAATGGCATTTTCATCTCCAAATATTCCTCCAGAAATTTTAGCCACCCTCCTTAATTTGGTATATCTTCTGCCTTCACAAATGGTTCAATATCATTTACCTGTAGCATTGTGCTTCCATGTCAGTTAGCATGGGTAAGAGTCAATCTGAAATGAATAAGGCATATGGCAAAAATTGACATCCGGCTTTCCCCATGTAAAAACATTGATGAAAATGTTTAATTACTTGATTCAACTCAACAAAGTTCTTTCCCAACTGTATTATATGGTTCACTAGGTGATTCAACCCTTTTCTACCTCTTCTTAATGAAGGACTAAACAATCTGTTACGAACTCTTGGTTTCACTCTATTTTCTATTAATATTGGCACTAATGACTTGCATGAGTTGCATCCAAAAAACAGCTAAGTGTACGAAGCTGAGGATTTTGTATGTTTGTTCCAATGCTTTGCATTAATAGTGCCCTATGTGAAATGAACAACCATGTAGAGTTAAATTATTGGGCTTAGGAAGTGGAATTCCAGAATGGTTGCCGACGGTGTAGTCCTTCAAGATTTCAAATCAATAAAATTTTGTAAGAGTGTGTCATTATTTAATGCTTGAAAAGTATTAATTAGGACTTAATGACTTCAATAATTAAATTTATCATGGCAGGCAGAATTTATGGAACATGACAAAAAACCTCTTCCTATAGATATTCGTCTCCTTGGTGCTCTTGCAGAAAAGGTCAGTTTTCGTCCATAGGAAGTTTATGATCTTGGTTGATTTTGTAACTGTTTCTTTCAATGAAAAGAGTACTTCATGTAACACTTTTACTGTTGCGATTTATTTTTCCCAGTGCCGAGCATTTGCCAAGGCTCTGCATTACAAAGAAATGGAGTTCGAAGGTGCACGTTCCAAGAAAATGGATGCAAACCCAGTTGCTGTGGTTGAAGCTCTTATACATATAAATAATCAATTGCACCAGCATGAGGTTAATTTTTTTCAGATAGCTTTGAGTCAATGGTTTACCACAATAATGAGGCAAAGTTTTTGTCTAAAAGGTTTTGTAACTCCAGGCAGCCGTTGGGATATTGACATATGCTCAGCAAATTTTGGATGTTCAACTAAAGGAGTCCTGGTACCTTAAGCAAAATTTTCATTAACAATTCAAAATCTCATTCTTTTCTTTGTCCTTGTGATGTGGTAACTTGATAGCAAGATCACGAGCATAGTGTAACATTGCCTATGTCTCAACTTCTATTATTTCTTTGTCATGATCCAAAAGAAAGAGAGAGAGAGAGAGCACAAGCGCGTGCTATGATGTCCTAAGAAAGACATCACTCTTGTTCATGAATTTTGTGTGATGCTCCTTATTTATCTTTGGTCTTCTTAGGTATGAAAAGTTGCAGCGTTGGGAAGATGCTCTCAAGGCATACACAGTCAAAGCATCTCAAGCTACAAGTCCTCATCTTGTGTTGGATGCTACTTTAGGTTTGTGGAAATTTCTGGCTTCTCAAGCCCCCCAACCGCCTTTCTTCTTATGTTTTGTTTTTATTTTTGACCTGCACATCTTATTAAATGGGAGGTGGTAAGGCCCCCAACTGCCTTTCTTCTTATGTTTTGTTTTTATTTTTGACCTGCACATCTTATTAAATGGGAGGTGGTAAGGCCTTTGGTTGAGCTGGGAGGTTTGGCGATGGGAAATATTGCCTTAAGGAATGTTGCATTCTTTACTAAATGTATGTGGAGATATTTCATGGAAACTAATTTACTTTGGTTGAAAGTGATTACAAGCTGGCATGGAAAGCTTTCAATTGGTGGCGTGGGTAGAAGATGTAAATCCATGTATAGAAGCTTGTTGAAGTTTTTCTCATTGTTCATAACTGAAGTTCTTTCCTTACTGGAATTGAAAATGGGGAATGGACGAAGCTTTAAATTTTGTGGGGACAGGTGGGTGGGTAACTCTAGGTTAGCAGACTGTTTTCCTTGCATATATAGCCTTTCCACACATCGGATCCAAGCAACTAGCTGCTTCACCATTCCTGACATGGCAATCAAGAATACCCGATCTTGGAACTTGCAAATACCTAGTGCCCTCACCTGTTGGGAAACTGAAGAGATTACACAACTGCCTTAATTGATTGAGTAATATTACTTTGTCCCATGAAGCTCGTAGAATTATTTGGTGGATGGATCCATCTAAGAAATTCATTTGCATTTCCTTTTTCTCACACATTTCTCTACAAATGCAACCAAGCAACTTTACTATGGCATTTCGTAAATTCGAAAGTCCTATTTAAATTCAATTCTTTGGGTGGACATTTGGCCCACGAAAGAATTCATTTAATGATTTCTTGCAACACTAGTTCACAAATATGTGCCTCTCCCCTAATAGGTGTCTGTTACATTGTCAAACTGAGGAGCCCTTGGAACATCTCTTTTTCCAATATATCTTCACAAAATGGATATTGGAAGATATTCTTCTTAGGAGGAAGATCCATGCTACCAACAAAGTTTGAAGAAAGTTTTTCATTAGGACACATTCCACCCCCTATTCTAACACAAAGAGAGCATTGGGCAAATAGCATTTCATGCTACATTGTGGGTGATATGGAGAGAAAGGAATATCAGGTTTTTTAAGAGAATGTTCAAAATCAGCAGTACAACTTTGGGAAGAAATCCAACTTACAGCTAGTCTTTGGTTGCGTCAGCAGTAGCCAAAGGATTCTCAATGTTGGAATGGTTGTTTAATTGAAATTCATGTATGAATGTGCCTGTGGGATGGGAATCAGATTACATAGAGTTAATAATATTTCTCTCGTTACAAAGCCACTCCCCAGATTTGTACCCTTTCCCTAATTTAGAAACAGAAATCTATGTAGCAAATAACATATTAGATCTTTCCCAAATGAGCATAATCTGTTTTTCGTTTCCCTCGAAAATCCTCACATTTCTTTCTTCTCAGATAGAATACCAAATGGGGAACAAAATTGACTTCCACAGCTAGTTGGTCTTTGATGTAGAAACTGCTTTCGGAATTTGGAAAGGATTGGCTGAAGAAGGAGGTACAAAACTGCTATGTTTCATGTTCCGCCAGATCCAAAGTTGATTCACTACTTTGCATTCCCAAAACACATGTTGTATTGTCTTAGACTCATTCTTGCGCATAACCCAAATTGAGGGATTTAGGTAGCAATTAAGGAAATGTTTTTGGATATTATTATACGTGTTCAGCTTCCTTAGATTTATAAGCCACATGAGTATTCGAGCTTTTGTGGGGCTTTGGTTTTTCAGATGAAGTCCACTGGAAAGGGGATTTGCTGGTTGTTCTCTTCACTTAGAGTCTCTAGGAAGGATTTGAAAGAAAAGAGCTTGTTTGGTTCTCTAATCCATTGTGGGTAGTCTTCATTGGCTGAATCTTCCAGATGAGAACCGTGCAGTGCTGTTAGGATCCCCTCCACTTCCTCCATCTAATCCGCTTGTTTGGCATTTCTTTTTATTGATTTGCAGCTCACAAATATAACAAAAAGTGTGCAGAATTTGTGTTATTGTTTGCAGATCCTCCTTGCTGTTGTGCATGAACATCAAGCAATCATCCGCGAAAAGTAAGTGCGTAAGCTGGATATTATCCTTCCCAATGTTAAAACCTTTCAATTTCTCCATTTTAGTCGCTTTTCTATGATTTTGGAGCAAGCATCTGCCACTATTGTATACAAGAATGGGGATAAGGGGTCGCCCATCCTGAGTCCTCTCTGGTCATTCATCTTCCCTTCTGGTTTTCCAATTATGAAAACTGAATAATTTGTAGCAATTAAGCAAGCCTTTATCCATCTTCTCCATTGTTCTCTAAACCCCTTTTTTTTCAGCACAAAGTCTAGAAAACTCCACCAGATTGAGTCATAAGCCTTGACAAAATCAACTTTGAGGAAAAAGCCTTTCTCTCGGGATCTGTAATCTTCAACTTCCTCATTTGCAATCAAGATGACATATGATATTTGTCTGTCTTTGACAAAAGCCATCTGATGATCATTGATAGTTTTGGAGAGCACTCGTCTGATCCTATTTGCAAACACCTTCTCCCTGATCTTGTACAGACTTGTTATGAGATTGACTGGTCTGAAATCCTCCACTCGCATGGACTCTTGTTTCTTAGGGAGAGGCAGATGTAAGCCTCATTGACTTTCCTATTAACTATGACCTCTTGCTAGAATTCTTTCATGCATTTGAAATGTTCTGGCTCATTATCTCCCATGTTTTATGAAAAAAGGCCATGGTATAGCCATCCGGGCCCGGGGCCTTTTCTCTATCGCTGCTGAACACTGCTTCCTTTATTTCCTCAATTTCAAAATCTCTTTCCAGCCACCTCCTGTCATCTTCACTAATTCTGTGCCAATTTACCCCCTCGATGCCCTAGTTATAGGTATGGTCCTCCTTAAATAGATTGCTGAAGTACTGAGTGATGCTGGTTTCTATGCCCTCTTCATCTTCAACCAAGCTGCCTGTTTTGTCCTGTATTTTTGTGATCATGCTCCTAGATTTCCTTAGGGATAGAATCCAATGGAAAAAATCTGGAGTTCACATCTCACTCTTTGGCCTATTTTAACTTGGCTCGTTGTCTAAGCCTTGTTTATGATCTGCATTCTATAATTTGAATCTCCTCGATCACCTTCTTTCTTTCATTCAAAAGGTCTGGTAAGTCATCAACCTTCTCCTCTTCCAATCTGCCATCTATCTTGCTATGGGTTTTATTGAGCTCTATTTTTCTAGCCTCTTTGACTATTATTCTTCATTTGCTTGATTCCTTAATTTTTTGCTTGAGATTTTGGAGTTTTGTCATGAACTTGTAGCCTTCCCACCTTTTGCTTGGATCGGATTCCCATTCAGCTTTGACCAAATCCGAAAAGCCTAGGTGATTTAGCCATTCGTTATCAAGTCTGAAGGGGGTGGGGCCCCATTTGACTTCCTCAGTGTCTAGCATATTTAATTGACAATTCTGAGCCACTACTTGCAGCTAAAAAAAATCATTTTTGACTTAAGGAAAGCTTCATCATGGAGAGATTGTTGAATATTGGTGTCTAGCTGTCCTATAGCCCATATGGAAGGAATGGAGTAGAAGGGCGTTCCATGAAAAGTTCTTATTGGCAGACAGTGTGTGGGGAATATTCTCATTTTTTTAGATTCCTTTTAGGTAGCCAATAGCATGTTATTTAAGTGGTGTCGATTGGGTGATTGGCTTAGAAGTTGGAGTAATTTTGTTTCTGAATAGGTATATACACACAATACTTGGAGGTTTCTTTTTTGTTTTAGGAAAAATGAAATCTCTATAGTATATGAGGGCTTTTTGGCACAGACTTCAATTGGTATATATGGTTTAGATCTTCATTTTCTGCACTGCTTCTCAACTGTAGGCCATTGCAGCAGAGTTATCAATCTAACAGGTACCAAATACCAGTTTGATCTTAATCAACATTAGATCATTTAGGTTTTTTGATTTTATAATATACCTTTTCAGTTGTATTGTTGTCAGAACTCTGGTGGTTTTGGGAAGTTTTAATTCTAACCTTTAGTTTCCTTGAAGTCTAATTGAAATGGAGTTTGCACAAGATTAGATTGTTTGGTCACATCTAGATCAAATAGAGGTGGACAAATTATAATGTTGAAACCACTGCAATAAAGTAATGGCACAAAAGCTTTGCTTTCTTCTTGTAGAGGAAAGACAAATACACATAAACTACGACTATTAGAAATGACTACTCGTCCACTAAATTTGCAGATAGGATATTTTCTTATTACCCGCATACTCTCAAAGGTGGGTGTTTAGCCCTGATTTGATCGGTCCTTCTCGTTATTCCCACATACCTATGTCTCTTTTGAAATTCCTGAAGTAGTGAGGGCTTTCAAAAGAGAATTAAATAGCAATTCTGGGGCAGTAATTACCAAAGTGGGTGAAGAATCTCAGAATATGAACTGTTCAGTTGTTGATGGTAAAGGGGGGTTTGGATATCGACAATATCAAGAAAAAGAATATTTCCCTGTAGGAACACTGGTTAATGGTTATGGAGGTTGATGACTGGTAACGCTTGTACGTGGGCCAAGGTTGTTTTCGGCAGATACGTATATGGTAGGGTAGTTCCAGTGGCCAAGCTACTAGGGGTCTCACTTTAAGGGCCCTTGGAAGTTCATTGCTTTGTTGGGTTTGATGTTTCAGCAACATTTTGCTCCTATGATCAGAAATGGGGAGACGTACCATTTCTGTGAGGACACTTCCTGCCTTAACTTGTTTAGGATATCCACCCTCCACCATCAGCCCACCATTGTCTTCATCTATGCC
The DNA here is from genome assembly GCA_030144865.1 of Tinospora cordifolia. Lineage (NCBI taxonomy): Eukaryota > Viridiplantae > Streptophyta > Magnoliopsida > Ranunculales > Menispermaceae > Tinospora > Tinospora cordifolia. The sequence continues at coordinate 12,239 of JAJIYU010003874.1, forward strand.
AACCACAGTGATGTTAACCAATCCCCTCTACCATGGAAATTTCATTTTCCTAGAGCCCTAACAATTAGGGAAGTAGATGAGGCTGTAGAACTCCTATTCTTAGTGCAATAAGTCCAATTAAACAATCACCCAAAGTAGTTCGTTTGGAATTTAGAATCTATTTATGGGTAAAAAGAGTTTAGAATCTATTTATGGGTAAATAGTTATGAGGGGCTTTCTGTAGTAATCTTTGACCTATGCCCTTTCCCCTGTACCTGCTTATTTGTAATGCTTAAATGCCCTCTAAAGTTAGAGTTTTTGGTTGGCTTATTGCACATCGGTGCCTCAATACAATGCCACGTGGCAGAACCGTTGTTTGCTGCTTGCTTCTCTCCTTGTTGTTGTGTGCTATGTTGCAAAAATGGAGAGTTTATGGAATACCTCTTCTTACTGTGCAACTTTTCTCAAAGGCTGCGGGGGCAATGGAGATGCTATTTGGGGACAGATTTCTCTCTCCTTGGTCTGTGGAGGAAGTCTTCTCTTTGCCATTGAACTCGATTGTGACCAATGCAGGCAAGGTTGGGGTGGCTATAGCGTCTTTTGTAACTTTGTGGTGCTTATGGATGAAGCAAACTGAGAGGATCTTTCATACTCGTGCTTGTGATGTCAACAAGTTGTGGTATACAGTTAAACTCAGAGCAAGTTCCTGGTTTATTTCCTTTCCTTTTTGGTGTAAATAAATCGTTGGGTGACTGGTTCAGTGCTCGAGGAAGATACCTATTTAGTATAGAGGTAGTTTTTGCTGTTAGTTAGGAGTGGTGTTTCAATTTAGCTTCTTCTTCTTGCACTTCTGGTACATTGTGATTGTACATTTTATACATTCATTGGCCTTTATAATGTTTTCTTTTCTGCTTGAAAGAAAATTTGGTAAGTGATAATTATATACAGTAGGTTTGCATCCACCAAGTATTGCACATAGTTCCTTAGTCGAGGGGAACAGAACGAGGTGGCAGCTTAGGATCAAAAGGGGGAGCCTGCTGCTAGTGAGGACCAACCAACCAGCTTGCACGTTTAACCCTTTCTACAGCTATTGTTACTTCTTTTCCACTCAGATTCACCTGCAATTCGAAAATAATTCTTAAACCTTTTTGTGTTATAATATTAAAAAAAATAGAATGAGCTTTAACAAAATATAGTAATTTAATATGATTATATATTTTAATCTACTTTATTCTTCTCAAGTCAACCAAACTTTTTGTCAACTGCATGGGGCCAGGTGGATGAAGGTGCTTCTTCCATTTAGCATGATCAAGGGCTAAATAAATGTCTAAAATTCTAAATTACTAGTAATTGATCTTTCTTAACTATGTTTGTCCATTTTGTTTAGGTCCTCTTTTCTCTATCATTACCATGAATTGGTAATAGATTGCTCTTCCTAATTTAGGCATCTAATGGTCTTCATTAATGTGTCCAGAACACTTGAAATGGCTTTCTCTCATTTTAGCTTTGTTTTGGAATACTAATATTTCTCAAATATATTTGCTTTTAGTTCTATCTTAAAATGTTTTATGTTATTTTTTGTGTTTTAATTTGACAATGTTTTAAGAAGATGTCTAATTTCTAGTCACAGTAGATAGTCCATATTCAAGTAATCATAGCATTTTTTTCTTTTCAACTCAATGGATCCACTTCTTTCTTAAATGGATTCACATTCGTTGAAAATCTGATAAAGTTTGATATCAATGTAAATAGAATAGTGGAAAGATCGCACTTTATGTTTGCAACTGGGTCTCTTCTGGAATCCTGGGGTTAGGATATTCATTTGGTGACCGGATGATCCAGTGGGCCCCAATTTTGTATTCTCTGTAACAGGGGGGATTCAGGTTTTGGTCTTTCTGTACTTTTATGCACTTGGTCGCTGGACACCTCGTCCCTATTAACATAATTACGTTTTCTTTCAAAAAAAAAAAAAGAAAAAGAAAATCTGATAAAGTTTTATGCTGACTATTCTGTGCTTTTTGAATAATTGATAGTTAATTACTATATATGTTAATTATTTCTTTTTGTACTTGGGAAAAAGGCTGTTTTGAGTTGATTTAGTTGTTTCTTGTTTTATTGAATGATATACCATATATGACAGCTGTAATGTTTATCATGTTGTTTATAGGAAAAATGCGATGCTTGGCTGCGTTGGCTCGTTATGAAGAACTTAACAACCTCTGCAAGGAGTACTGGACCCCAGCTGAACCATCAGCTCGACTGGAGATGGCGCCAATGGTTCTATTATTGTTATTAATTTCTTTATTTGCTTAAACTTAACTCATCTTCTCTCCTCGTTCCTCCTCCCTAAGCTGGTTTTTTGTCATGGTCACTATAGTTTTAATTTCGGATTCTTTTGGTACAAAATACTTTTGGCAGGCTGCTAATGCTGCATGGAACATGGGGGAGTGGGATCAAATGACTGAATATGTTTCCAGATTGGATGATGGTGATGAAACCAAGCCCAGAATTATGGGGAACACTGCTGCCACTGGTGATGGAAGCAGCAATGGTGCTTTCTTTAGGGCTGTTCTATTGGTTCGGCGTGGAAAGGCAAGCACTTGATGCAGTTTGTAGAATTATTTTTGTGGTAACTTATTATGATCCGCATGTTGTATTGGGGTTATGTTGAAGAATTGAACTTTTTGTGTAGTATGATGAAGCACGTGACTACATAGAGAGAGCAAGGAAGTGCTTAGCTACAGAGCTTGCAGCACTGGTAAGTTTCTTAACCCCTATCACAAACCAAATAAATAAATAAAATAAAAGAAAAATAAATGTAAAAGTAAATGAAGAGATCAAAACACTCAAGTATTGCTAAAGAAAGAATTAGAAGTAGGGCTATATTTTTGCAATCTTTCTGATTTATCTTTGTCTTGCCTTTTTAATTTTTATCTTATAAATGTTGTTTTAATTTTGAATGAGTTTTTTCACTTGAGCTCTTGAAGAGCTTCTATGTCTCTGTATGCATGTTATGAAAATTTAAAGGGGAAGGGGATATAGGGAAAGGGGAACCTTTTCTCCTTTCATATTCACTCCATTGATGTATGTTGTGGTAGGAGGATCAAAAAGGTTAACGATTGTAAATTGATTTGAGGCTTTATTTTTAGGAAGTTTGGAATCTGCATACTTTAAATTAGGGTGGCATGAGTTTTGAATTTCTATTGTGAATAAGAAATGTGTGCTGCTGACATTGTTGATCTAGTCTACAGATATTTCATCTGAGTGTACTGCTTCTTAAAGCATATGACAATTACATGTTTCTTATTTTTAGGTTCTTGAGAGCTATGATCGTGCTTACAGCAATATGGTTCGAGTTCAACAGCTGGCAGAACTAGAGGAGGTCTACCCGAACTCTTCATTTTGTTAGATAGGGTCCTCGTGCATTAAGCTTTTATGCTTGGACCAGATTTAGCATGCATAAATTTGACATGTAACAGGTCATTGATTACTGTACGCTTCCAGTTGGTAACTCAGTGGTGGAAGGGCGACGGGCCCTGATTCGTAACATGTGGACTGAACGAATACAAGGAACAAAACGTAATGTTGAGGTGAGATTAGTTTATTTTGTTTTACTCTAGGTTGGACTGGCTCTACAATATGTGGGTTGTAAGTACAATATTATTCATTAGCCAGCAGAAGAAGGTGCAAAAGGTTGTGGGTGATATAGGCTAAAAATTAATTTGGCACAAATAAAAACAATGAATGAAAATAATAAGATAGTCCAATTTGGTATGAGAGTTGAGAAAATAAATGAAAGGCTCTACATTTGGCTAAATTGTTAAACCCTTCCCCTCCCAAAAGATACTCTCTAACAGAAAGGAAAAAAGCACTTTAAGATTGGTTACTGTCTGCTCTCTATTCTGCATCGTCCTTCCGAAGATCCTCATTTTTCCCAGTCTAGAGACCACGATGGTTTTGAATTGCAAACTTGACAGGATATATTTTCTCTTAGATGTGGAATTATTGGAACCCCAGAACCTTGAGGTATTCATCATGGTCCTTAGGGTGAATCTTCACCATTTCTGATGCCTTTAGGAAGACGGAACTGAGGAAGGGAAAAGTTATGTCAATATTATTTCGGAATTTACGTTGCTTGAACAACCAGTTGAAAGTTAGATTTACACATGAACATGCTCACCCAAAAGTGGTAAGTATGTACTTCTTAATTGTGAACATGGGATGTAATGAAATTCTTTCTGAAGTTTAAGTGTTGATACTATGAGAGTAATAGACTTTTTTTTTTTTGTTTAAATTAATCAAAGCCATTGAACGTTTATCGTAGCCTTAAAAGCTTTAAATAAATACCACAATCTTAGAATTCAGGGTTAAGAGGACTTTGAATACCCACCTTTTAACCTGCATAGGGTGTGAAATTATGATGGGACCCCATAACACAAGAGGGATGTGACTTCAATGGAAGATTTTCCTTTGTTTGGAGTTTTTAATTTTAGTCTTTTTGGTTTGTGTACAAAATTAGTGCTTCTACATAACAAAAGAAGGCTCCTACTGAACATTATCAGAAAAAACATTGAAATGAGATAAACCCCGAAGAACCTCTTAACTCGGCATCTGAAAGGACTGTAAATTCTTTAAATAAGCTGTTGCAGGAAATAGATGATATTTATTTTATTAACCAAGTGTTTGTTGAAGTTCATTTATTACAATTGAAAATACTGATTGAAATTAATTAATTTATGGCAACAAAGGAGGCTCTCAATGCAACTTGTTTATCCATTCCTTCAATCAGTAACAGTGATCATGTCAATAATAATGATGTTTGGTTACACTTTGAGTAACAAGATACAAGGATGATAATCATGTAAGTAAGAAGAATGTTGTTGATGTTGATTTTGATTAAAATAGTTGTGGTAGTGGATTACATAATCATGATGATAATAATGACATTGCGGTTACACTTTGAGTAACAAGCTACAAGGATGATGATTATGTAAGTAAGAAGAATGTTGTTGATGTTGATTTGATTAAAATAGTGGTGGAGATGGATTACAGATATTATGTTAAGGGAAGATCATTGGCAGATGTATACTTATATACAACTGTTGATTAACTCATATGACTAAAGGGGCTATTTTGATTGTGCCATATAATAAGCTAATCAAGTTTCATGTGCCCAAAAAGCATATGAATGATAGGAGCATAGAACATAGCATGAAGTAACAATGTTGAAGGTTTAAGTAGCATATCTTTCTTTTTTGTGAGACCATAGTATCATTCACTTACAATCAGAATAATTTACGGGGCCCCCACCTTCCCACAAGGCCAAGACCCGAGAGACCCCAGGTATAAGATGGTCCCACCTATGGGTGTTCATCAACCTGATTGACCCACCCAACCCGGACCTTTTGAGTTAATTTGGATTGGGTTACATTAGATTTTTAGATTGGGTTGGGTTTCAAAATACATAAAATGAAGGGTTTGGGTTGGGTCGCAGGTTGCATATTTAAAAATTCGAATATAGTCGACTTAACTCGATCTAACTTCGTCTTCTTTAATTATAAATGCTTTTAAGAGCAAATGAAATAAGTTATTGCAACATTTTTGCTATATATAAATGATGAACATACAAGTGAATGTTTAAATTGATATGATTATAATTTTGTTTGTTGTTTGGTACTCAATTTGGGAAGAAAGGAATGCAAGGATTTTCTTGGACAAGGAGAAGATGACCAGATCAATTTGGGATAGATCCAATTGGATCTATCCTGAATTGCCAATTGGATCTTAGTTTGTAAATGAGGAAAAGGGTATAAGTTTGAGGATTGGCTTTGTAATGGGAAGGAAATCATTAATTTGGGGTAGTTTTGTTTTTTTGCTTCACTGTTAGATGTATTTATCTAGATATCTCATCTAGTTTTAATTTGTACTATCTTTTTATTATCAATATATTATCTAGTTTCTTTTCCAAAAAAAAAAAAATTATGTGATTATTTATTTGAAATTAAATATTTTTTTTTATGTAAATATGATATGTAATTTTTAGAGATTAATGATAATTGCCTTTTATTTTTATAGAACTATAAATTTTACACTAGAAGAATCTCAACTTTAAAGATGATATCATTAAGTTTTACTAACACTAAATTTATATGAATCAAAGTGGTAACTGGATTTCACAATATTATTATTTTTGTCGGTTTCATAGGCCGAGTATGAATGATAATTAAAAATAAATATACAAAAAGTTTTAATTTGATTGTTTTTTCTTAACAAGAGCATTGAAAAATAGTTAAAATAAAAACAATATTGAGCTAGAGTTAACCTGATATGTTAAACCCAACTCGATAAACCAACCCAACCCAAACTGAACTCGAACTGTTTGGGTTGAATTAGGTTTTAACTTTTCGAACCTGAACTGTTTGGATGAGGTTGTGGATTTGCCCCAAGTTTGACCCAATCTAACCTACGAACACCCTAGTTCCACCTTCCTTGAGAAATTTGTAGAAACTGAAGGCAAAGGTTGGGAGTTGAACTGATGACCCTCCTTGGTCATGGCCCCTTCTCCCAACCACCCCACTAATGCCCTGATGGGTAAGTAGCCTAACTATTATAGGTTGAACTATTGGAGAAAATCTTTTGTTGATTTTTTCTTATGGGCACCTGAAATGGGATGAGTATGGAATTCTGTTCCTTGTATGGAATTCTTGTTGCCCAACAATGTGTGTTAGATTCTTCTTCCACATCATTTCTCCGTTAAGGTTTCAGTTTTCTAGTTAAAGCAATAATACAAAACCACTGGCTGGATATTTTCTCTTTAGTATCAAGCTGATGACTCTTATTATATTTTGTAATAAAATCCTTCCTTTTTGAAAATATTTTTGTGAATTAATTCTGAAGTTTTGGGTGAACTAAATTTTTGATCATGTGACTCTAATATTATAATATGTCAATGCAGGCTGTGCTCTCCAATTCAACAACTATGACTTAACATGAGATAAATTAGGCATTCTCTCTTGTTAGATAAGCCAACTTGGCCTAGAACTCTTGTTGAACTCACCTTTAGGACATCCCTAGTTGTTGCTGAGAAGCTGTATGTTTGTTTTTTGGAACAGAAATTTTTGTGAAACTCTCTAGGGAGTTTTTTCTTCTAATACAGTGAAAAAGTCTGCTTCGTGTTCAAAGTTCCATTTTCTGATGGTTGAATACACTGCTATAATTTGAAGCTGTGATCTGATTTATAAGCATGCTTCAATTTTTTTCAACTATGTACGTTTGAAATCTGCAGGTTTGGCAAGCACTTCTGGTAGTCCGGGCCCTTGTGCTTCCTCCTACAGAAGACATAGATACATGGCTAAAGTTTGCATCCCTTTGTCGAAAAAGTGGTCGGATTACCCAGGCTCGCTCTACCTTGGTGAAGCTCTTACAGGTACTTGGTCCCTTTCTCTTGACAAATCTGCATGTTAGTTATGCTAATTCTCTTTGTTTGTCTCATGTACCTTTACCTTTAATCAGTTTGACCCAGAATCGTCTCTTGGAAATTTGGCATACAATGGACCACCACAAGTTATATATGCATATTTGAAGTATCAGTGGGCTCTTGGTGAGGATCTTAAAAGAAAGGATGCATTTGTTAGGTTGCAGGTATGAGAGACCTTTTAGATTTATTTGAGTGATGAAAGAATTTTTTTTTCTCAAACATAGTTTGTTTTTTTTTTTTTTTTTTAATTTCCCTAATCTAAAGAAATTTGTGTCAACATGCTTTATAGGATTTAGCTCTGGAGATTTCTGCCACCTCGGATATCACACCTGGTTCAACTACTGGAACCGTTTCTTCGAGTCCAAGTGTTTCTCTTCTGGCGCGTGTCTTCCTGCGGCTTGGGACTTGGCAGTGGACACTCTCCCCTGGATTGGATGACGAATCTATACGAGGTAGTCAACATTCTGGTTGTCAATGTGGCTTGGTTTTCTTGCTGGTGGTGTTACTCTTTTATGATTTGTTATCATAATCCACAGATATCCTTATGTCACTAAGCAATGCAACCCAATGTGCGAGTCATTGGGCAAAAGCATGGCATATGTGGGCTCTATTTAATACAGCAGTTATGTCTCACTATACCTCAAGAGGTTTCCCTGCTGAGCAATATGTTGTTGCAGCTGTTACTGGCTACTTTCATTCAATTGCATATGCTGCAACGGCTAAGGGAGTAGATGACAGTTTGCAGGTAAACTATCCTAAATTTCAACTTTCATTTCTTTTTCTAGCCTACAAGTTCTATCAGGTTGTTGTCTAGCCAAAAAATAGCATTTTTTGTTACTTGTTTCAACCTTTTTTTTTCTTTTTCCTTTTTTATTTTCAATTGAAGGCTTTTCTGGATGGCAAAAAAGCGCTAATCCAGGAAAATCCCATAATTAAATGGCTTCTAAGTTATAAAAAATGCTGCTGGGTGAACAGTGCTCCTGCCTATGGGGGGTCCTGGGGGTGGTTGGACCCGTTCAGAAACTGGATGACTTCATTTGTGTAATGGAAAAAAGAAAAAGGAAATTTACACATAGACAAGGACCATAAGATGCATTCATCAGGAAGAGTGACTTATCTGAGTTAATTAGAATTTAGAATCATGGTTCTTGCTGGTGCATTATACTGTTAACCAGAAATTTATTCAGATGAAAGTCATAATCGGTAAATCTGTTAAGCACAAGTGAATATCCAAATTGGTTAAAGTTTATAGTCGAATTGTGATGAATTGTTTGAATTCCTAATTAGCTAAAGAAATAATAATGTCTAATAACTGTACGGGTTTAGACATATATGTGATTCTCATTTTTATTGAGAATTTCATGATTGATTGATTCAAATCCTAACCCGATTCCTCAATCCTAAAAACAAGCTGCAGTCGTTACTATGACAACATTGGAAATAGCATCATGTGAATTTTCTGCAGTTTGCTTTTTGAAGGCGCATCTCTAATGTTTTTCCTGTGTCTTTCCTGTCAAAAATAAAACAAGCAAGAAAGAAGGATAAAAGAAAAAGAAAAAGGTAGTGAATATTAAGAAAGACAATTATTTGTAACAGAGATGCTCTGTTCTGTGTCTTCCATATTTATGTTAATACAACATATTTGCTTCTTCTCAAAACAAAAAAAAACAAAAAAAAAAAAAAGAAAAAAGAAAAAGGTGGGGAAAATTAAGAGAGATATGATCATATATAACATGGTTTGTGATTTAGTCAATTATTAAGAGGAAATGGGTTCATATAGTCAACTTCATGCAGTTTGGAATAGGTGATATTGAGAATGAAATGTAACAATTACTAACTTTTTGGGTTAAGGCTTGCAAGCTTTGTTTGATATGGTACTATGAGATATATGTCTGACACTTTATCTTTTAGAATATTTTTAAATAATCTCCCTAATGAAAAGAAGATAAACATTAAAGAAGATGATAACTAATAGATAAAATTCACTCTAATAGAAGAACAAAAAGGGTAATAAATGAGTAAAAATAAGAAAAAAAAACAAGTATTATAACCAAGTCTCCATCTCCTAAAATTTTAAAATGAAAGAGTTGGACTTCTAGGATATGTACGTGTGAACAACATCCATAACCAAGTCCGCATATCATGGGTCATACCCCACCAAATTGAGAAGAAAGAAAACCTGCCCAATCGCCCTTGTGAAGGGGCACTCCACAAAGACATGATGAACAGATTTCCCTTGTTGTTTGCATGATAAACAACACGGGGATAAACACATGGTAAAGAATCTTGTTGAAGAACATCTCTTGTTAACTTTTCCATAACCAAATACGCAACTGAGAAATATTATTTTTGAGGGAAGTTTTGCTTTCTATAATAGATCATGTTAAGGAAAATAGGCATAGGAAAGACATCTAAGATGGTAGAGAGGACAGGCTTTGCGAAATAGGCTCCCAAAGAATCCTAAGGCCATAGAACTTTATCATCACCATCACTTATGGACACATTCCTGGAGAAAAGCAAGGAGAGACTGGATGTCTTGTTCACTACAAAGAGAATTATAAGGGCCTAGGGGAAGGGCCAACATGATGGGTCCAAATGATCTGGATGCTGCCTAAAGGTAGAAATAGGGTAATTGCACATGGACTTACAAATATCATTTTAAATTTGCTCTATTGGATTTAAACTTTTGAGAGTTATTAGTTAGATTTCACAAAATGCTTTCTCTGAATATTCTTGGAACCTGTATCTGAAGAATTTGTATCCTTTGAACCTGAGTCGTGTTTTCTAGAAAAAAGTGGCTTAAATATGGGTCTTTATTATAAAGGATGTGACTTTGTTGTTATGATTGCTTTTGGAGGTCTTCAAATCTAGCGAAGTTGAGGTTGCCTTTGTTAGATTTGGACTGAAGAAAAAAAAGAAGGAAATCGGGAACTGTAACCTGTTGCACAGGATTGAGTTGTTTCATGATTGAAAAGCCTGTGCTTGTGATTCCTTATGCATAGCTAGCTGGAAAAAAAAAAGGTATTAGAGAATTGTAATTAGCGTTGTGCAGGTCGGAGTCTACATCTTAATGTATTGGGGCATTTCCAATGTTCATGATCCTAAAGCCTGTCCTTGCAGTTTCATATACAAGCTAGCTGATTTTATAGTTATTTCTGTCAATGAGAGTTGATATTTCCAGCATATTTCCACCCACAGTTGTAGTGGTTGGGCTTAGGAGGGAGATTTTGCCAATTATTTAATGTATGGTTTTTGGAAACTTTCTTGGTCATAATTATATGAAATTCATTATTGTCTCTCTTGATGTGTTGTACACTTATTGATGTTCCCATTCAATTTGGTATATTGACTTTGCTATGCTGCTCCCAGGATATTCTTCGTCTTCTAACATTGTGGTTCAACCATGGAGCAACAGTTGATGTCCAAATGGCCCTTCGAAAGGGATTTGCACATGTTAACATCGACACATGGTTGGTTGTTTTACCGCAAATTATTGCCAGGATACAGTCAAATAACCATGCTGTGAGAGAACTAATACAATCACTTTTAGTACGGATCGGACGGGTGCACCCACAGGTTTGATACAGATTTTCTTTTCTAGTTTCTGCTTTTTAATTGGAACGTGGTGACTTAGATGTATCCTGTATGGATATCATTAGAATGTCTTACTTTTTTTCAGTGTGCATGTGTGTGTGTTTTTCTGCAGGTTGTCGGCTCGTTTCTATCCGTTTTTTTTTTTTCTTATTGTTGTTTCTTTCAAATAATCTGCTGATGGGATGAAATTATTGCTTCATACAAATGTAGAAGTACTTCACCTTCTAATCCGGGTTCATTTTGATAAACGCTTTGAAATTGTTAATACATTTCAATGAATCAGTTGTTTAAAGTTTTTGTTGTGTTCTAAGTGCTTCTCTTCCATGCTTAGTAAATCTCCTTAACTTTAATTACTAATCCTTTTTGAGGTCTCATAACCGATACATTATGACAGGCACTTATGTACCCTCTTCTTGTAGCCTGCAAATCAATTAGCAATTTGCGCAGAGCTGCGGCTCAAGAAGTTGTTGACAAGGTTCGACAGCACAGTGGTATCCTTGTAGATCAGGTAAACTGCATAAAGTTATTGATAGGATAATTTTCACTTTCTTTGGTGCATTGGTCTTGTCCCTACCTTTCTTGTCTTTAATCATATGTGAGATGTGGCAAATATCAGGCACAACTTGTTTCAAAGGAATTGATTCGAGTTGCAATACTTTGGCATGAAATGTGGCATGAGGCATTGGAAGAAGCCAGCCGTTTATATTTTGGTGAGCATAATATTGAGGGGATGCTAAAGACATTGGAGCCATTGCATGAAATGCTTGAGGAGGGGCCCACCACCCTGATGGAGCAAACCTTTATTCAGGTCCTTGTATTGTACCTTGTGATGCTTTATAATTTCCATTCAACTTGTGCTTGATATTCATAGAAATGATGTTGTTACTCTGGCTTGCGCCCATAGTTGACTTGGACCATAATTTGTAGATTACAGCATGAGTCTGTAATGATCAGGCGGCTTGATAATTGACTATGCTATTTTTACTGGGTTTTTTTTTTTTTTTTTTTTTTTTTTTTTTGGTGGAAGTAAGTTACTTGTTGTGGAACTTGTCCATGATTAGGACTAGCTTTTAAACAACTGGATTATTTCACCCTACTCAACAATTTACTGATTTTTTTTTTTTTTTTGGGGAGCAATAACAGAATAGATGTTATTAATAAAAACCAGCTAGAGCTGTATTGAGCAAACCTGTAAAGACCCACAATCAAGGGAATCACAGAGCAACCAGACTGAACGCACCTAGATACCGTAAAAACATTTTCATCAATCTCTAATTCAATCTGATTATGAAATACCATTAGCCTGCCATGATTTTTTTTTTTTTTTTTTGGATTCCCATAGGCTATCAACATCCTAGATAGGTCATGAAACACTCTGTCATGTCGTTTCAACCATGGCGTCCAAAACGTGGTGAAGGAAGCAATCATTGCTGCCTCCTTAACTGCATTGGAGCCTTAAGAACTTTGGGAGAAAGAGAACAAACGCTTGTACAAAGCATGAGGGATAAAAAGACTTATTCTCAATAAATAGCCCCAATGTTCCCAAAAACCAAGGGCATAAGACTAGAGGCAAAAATGTGGTCCTATCGTCTTGCCATCTTGAAAACAAAATAAACAACAATTTGGAGAAACTCAGTTGTTTATTAGCTTTCTTTGCAAAACTTCCATACTGTTAAGATGTGTATGGGCCATAATCCAGCCGAATACTTCAACCTTAGAGGGAACTTTAGAAGAGAGTACAATTTACAAGAGGACTATCCATATGGTTCTAAGGTTTAGGTGTATCTTTCAAGATGAGAGGATAATGTAACACTCTAAGGGGAGGATAGGACAATGACAATCTTGTCTTGTTCCCTTATGATCAAGATGCTCTAAATAGGCAGAGATTCCTAGAGTGGCGCAAACAAATCTATATTTATGTGTTTTAAGGTTGGACAACACATGGGATGGTTCTGCATAACTTGTACAAATGAGGAAAAAATTCCACCAACAAACAAGACAAAGCGATTTCCTAGAACTAGAAGGACTCCCCTTGTTGTACCACAATATTTACATAAGGTGCCAGCATTGACCATAGAGAAGCAATAAATTTCCACTCATTTATGTGTGCATTGTGTTGGGCATTTGAAACAGTTCCTTTCCCTTGAGTCCAACATGTCGTATATGCTGACGATGATTCAAGTCAAAGATGGCTGCTCTTTCACAAACCGCCACAACCAATCACTACAAACAATCACTGCCCAATCACTACAAAGGCCAATATTTCTTTTTGTTATATGGCCAATATCAAGCCCTCTACCTTGTATAGGCTATTGGA
>JAJIYU010003875.1:0-25859 GCA_030144865.1 Tinospora cordifolia
TATTCACATTTATTGTGTTAACACACACCTTATTCATTCACATATTAGCTAATATGTGTAAATATTTTATTTCTATTTATTTCTTAAGCAATTCCTTAAATTTCATAATTACTTCTACTAAACCTTAATTTTTATTTAATTATTAAATTAAGGTCTTATTTGTCTATTTTATAATATATTTCCAATATATTTTATTTTTCATGTGCCAACCCACAATTTGCACCCGAAAATTTCTTAAAATCTTTGAAATTAATCTATTCAAGTTATTTTAAATTTTTGACAAAATTCTGGGGTATTACAAAAGTTCATTTTCCACACCTTCTCTACACGCTCGGTACTCGTACAATTCAAAATAACTTTTGTTGGTCTCCTTGTACTTTACCAGTTTGTAAAAAAATTTACCAAGTTTATTTTTGCTTTCCTCTTTTAGAAATGGAGCGAGCTCACTAGAAACTGATTTTCTTCACTTAAGAAGCTTTTCACTATTGAATTGCTCAGTTAGAAGGGAGTTTGAGCTTTACTTACCTATGTTCATTGCAAAAACGCAAATATCTTCAGGATCTTGCATATTATCGCATTCTTAACCATTTAAGTAAAAATAAAACTCAAAAGAGCTATTTTTAGCTTCATTACTCTCATAGAGATGGAAAAATTGTTTTAAGAAATTATATTCAACATTCCTCCATACAAAAACAAGAGATAGTTTATTTAGAATAGATTTCTTTCTTTGTTATGGACTTTTAATGGTCAACGCCTTGTTTAGGATGACTTATAATGCCTAAAGAGACCGTCTACCTCATTTAAATACTTGAGTCAGTCTGGGACCCTTGTTTCTTGAGAAAGTTGTTACTTTTGGCTTTCGAATGAGCTCCTTCGCGTTCTTAGCCAACTAGGTTAGCCTAAGAAATGAATGTAGTCTATGTTTCCCTTTTTATAACCTTGAAAACTAAAAACTATTTTGTCACACCCCGCCCCCCATGCCGGACCTTTCGCAGCTCTACAGTCGAGCATCGTGCAACATCACAGCTCGGCGCGTGTGCTTGCCCGAGCACTGGGATGTGTGACTTCATTTTTTTTCCATTTCTGTTCTGTTCAAGTCAAATAATTTCTTTTCTTTGTTCATATCAAAACAAAACAATCTCTTTCACGAGATTCATTGTCAAATAAAATTTCGATATGTTTTCAAATAGCATTCAAAATTATATCATCAAAATTTCATAGGAAATAATACAGAAAATTAAAGTACCTGCGGAAGCTTTCAAATCTCAAAACATTTGTCTGAAATCATTGAATGCATCACTATTCATCCATAATATTTCAAACAATGAAATATCTGTTCAACATATAACATAAACAAAATAATAGGCTCACAGGCCAAAGTTTCAAATAGTATTTTGTAATATAAAATAGTTCTATTTACACAAAATGATAACTAGCTAGGCAACGTGCCCATGTTCAAAATACATAAAAACTGAAATACAGTTCAAAATAAAACATCTCTCTAAAAACTCTCCACCAGTTTCGGGGTCTGTCAAACCTCACTAAGCGCCACCCATGAGTACGTTTAAAATAAAAATGGGGTGAGCTCGAAAGCCTAGTGGATCTCCCCTACACATCAATATCATTATACAAACGAGCATACGAAACATACACACAATTTTACATCATTAGGGACGTTTCAAACATTTAATTGGTTATTCTTGTCGTTCCATCTGATTTCATCAGTAATTAACCGAAAGAGTGAACCACCCTTAGCATCCCAATTGTGGTCCTGGACACAACCAGGCACAACATCTTTTCTCACACAGATGTCTACCTTTGAGACCACGACCTTAGAAGATACTGAAAACATATGAACGCCATATGACTTTTCCAAATCCGAGGGTCACACAGCCACTCGCAGCTTGGCCCGGTTTGGGGATACCCACGATGATGTACTGGTCACAATTGGATAACGTCTACGTGATGTACCAGTGCTCGTCCATCGCCCCGGTACATGGGGTTCTTAATAAACCTTTAATGTTCTTTAGTTTTACAATCATAGTTTTCATTCCACGCAACATATAGACATGCTTATTTAAAATGCTAACCTAAGCAAGGAAAACAAACAAACACCAAACTAATCACAATATCCTAGTACTAAAAAGCGAGTAACCAATCATCAAGGTATCATATCAATCATTCCACCCAAGGCACACATTCCTAGCATGGTATTAAGTACAAGAATTTAAACATGAATCATATTTTGTATCCAACATCCGCATAATACGAAAGAGTGAGGAAGAGATAGTCAACCCCACCTGTATATGCCAGACGAACCCTTGCGTCGTTCCTCAAAACTCACCACTCGTCAAATTTGAAATCAACATTTACAGATTCAATCCTCCGAATCTTCAAAACCCTCAAACGACATCAATGACCATCATAGATATCCAATCTAAATCATTCATATCAAATTCCAAATAAAGGGTTTTTCCCAAAAATTTGAGTTTCTCATTTCACCGCATCAGCTTACAAAACTACATTCATTTCTTTGCAAATTCAAAATAGAACATATTTAAAACTGGTCACTACTTCAAAATATGAGCGGATTGAGTTTTATTACCTATCAAAGGATTTGCACCTTCAAAAACCTTCCAAATAGGTGAAATTCCTCTGGATCTGTCAAAACTACAAGTAAACAGTCAAAACTTCCAAAATTTAGTCTAGAATCATTAATTCATCGATTTAAAAGGTAGATCTGAGCTCATTTTGCTCTGCATCATTTCGTGCATAAAAAAAAACCTAAGTTGCGATCTATTTTGCGATTTCAATGTTGTTACCCTATGAAAATTGATTTGAATGAATTTAAGGCTCCAGAGTCTCACCTTAGATGCTAGAATTGTTCTAGATTTGATCTGGATCATTTTGACTATCTCCGGGCGAAAATCGAATCTCTGATGACCTAAAAATGAAAGCCCCAAAAATTGGATCATTTTTGCGATTTTGCTATGTTCTGGTTTTTCTTTCTCTATGTTTTGCAATTAAATAGGGGATGAATAGTAACCGCATGAACAGTGCCCACAGATAAACAGTACCACTATTCATAGAGAAAATTTTTGCCCAGCTCCCTCCTTTTTTTTTCGAAATCAGTTCAAAAAGATCTCATAAGTATCCTTTTTGTTTTCCATTTTTTCCACTTTGACCAATGTGATTTATTTTATTTATTTAATAAATATTGTAATAAACATTTAAATCTTGTTTCCAAATATTTTTATATTTATTTAGTATTTTTAAAAATTCATTTTTTTCTATTTCCAAACTTTAGGTTATACACATATCAATTTAAAAATCAGGTTTTTGAACATTTGAATATTCATTTAATATTTTTTATTTTTTTATTCATTTTCAATGTGTACGCGTTAAAAATTTTAGGGTGATTGCATATTTGCTTTTCTTGTCTTATGGAGTCGAGAGGGCCAATATCTCATTTAGAATAATTGTTTTTGCTTGAAAGTGTTTTTAAAGCTCAGTTCCTAACTTCATTTCAATAGCCTTCCTTCCTAAGCAATCTTAAGCTTGTTTAGATGCCAAATCTGCTTTGTGTCCCTCATTACTTGAAGGAAGAAACAATTTAAAGATAAACTTCACTTTCCATTCCTTCTCTACACGCTTGAGACTTGCATAATTCAAAATAGCTTTTGTTGGTCGCCTTGCACTCTAACGGGATCTTGCATATTATCGCATTCTTAACCATCTAAGTAAAGATAAAACTTAAAATAGCTATTGTTAGCTTCATTACTCTCTTATAAGTGACCAAAATGTTTTAAGAAAACATATTCAATGTTCTTCTGTAGAAAAATGAACGATAGCCTATTTAGAATAGATTTCTTTCTTTGTTATAGATTTTTAATGGTCAACGCCCCATTTAAGATGAATTATAATACCTAAAGAGACTTTCTACCTCATTTAAATACACGAGGCAGTTCGGGAACCTTGTTTCTTGAGAAAAGTGTTACATTTTACTTTCAAATGAGCTCCATCGCTTTCTTAGCTAGCTAGGTAACCTTAAAAATGAATGTAGTCTATGTTTCCCTCTTTATATCCTTGAGAAAGGAAAAATATCTTGCTTTTCTTGTCTTTTGGTATAGAGAAGGCACTAATATCTCATTTAGACTAATATCTTTTGCTTGAAAGAGTTTTTAAAGTTCACTTCCTCACTTCGTTTCAATAGCATTCATTCCTAAATGATCTTAAGCTCGTTTGGATGCCAAAGCACCTGTGTCCATAATTGCTTGAAGGACGAATCAGTTTAAAGATAAACTTCACTTTTCATACCTTTTCTACATGTTTGATACTTTTAGAATTCAAAATAGCTTTTGTTGGTCTCCTTGCACTCTAACAATTTGTAAAATAATTTAAAATGTTTATTTTTGCTTTCCTCTTATAGAAAATGAGCCAATTGCTCACATAAAACTAATTGCTCACATAATTTTCTTCGCTTAAGAAACTTTTCACTATTGAATTGTTCAGTTAGAAGGGAGTATTGTAACACCCCAACCTGCAAGAGACAGGTTTAAGTTCAACCACAAGGCGGGTTGGGTCCTATGTTACATTTACAAGTACACAACTTGCATCTAAATTCATTTATTTAAACACTTATTGAAAACGTTCATGGATACATCACAATGTATTAAATTTCAATTCAATAAGGCTATATAATTAGATAAAGGAATACTTCAAACTCTTTATTTATTCAAATAAAATAAAGAAAATTACATTCCTAGATCAAAACTTGAGTACATAAGTTTCGAAACTTAAATAAAATTCAGCGGAAGTCTTAAATTCAAAATTTGGGTAACATGCCCTTAAAATAGAACTTTCAAAACTTAGAAATAATCTAATATCCATGACCTTCATGATTCAAGTCAATTTCCTGAAAAATAAAAGGAAGGGGTGAGCACATAGCCCAGTGGATCATTCATTAAACAACTAAGTTACTATTTCAAATCAATAGTACATCCAAATTCAAACACTTTTATGCATTAAGTGATTCAAGCAACTTTTTGGTTGTAGTTGACGTTAAGACTGAAAGGGATTATACTCCCTTGATGTTCTTAATTTAGATACCCCTCTATAGGGTGGAAAGAGATTTCTTTATCACTTTCCATTGGATGCCACATACCAAGTATCCCTTAATCCCGCAACCACACACTCCAAGCATGTGTTAAGAACACCCATTGGACCCATATGGGTCACTATGATAGTACGTGGTTCTTATCTTCAATTTCTTATATTTAAGAATCACATAATCATAAAAGAAATTCAAAATGTAAATATCAGAATTTTAAACAACCAAGAAAGCATGAAAATATTACATCGTATGCTTGAAACATTGAATTAAATCCTAAACATGGATTCTAAGCATGGCATGCTCTTATGAGTGATTAAAACATAAAAAACATGCTAACTAAAATTAAAATATGATTAAACATGCCGAAGCTAAAATAATACATGCTGAAAATTAGAATTTAAACAAGCATGAACATGCT
Source organism: Tinospora cordifolia (assembly GCA_030144865.1). Lineage (NCBI taxonomy): Eukaryota > Viridiplantae > Streptophyta > Magnoliopsida > Ranunculales > Menispermaceae > Tinospora > Tinospora cordifolia. Next base: position 5,532 of record JAJIYU010003875.1, read on the forward strand.
AGAAATTTAAAATAGCAAAGTAGAGGTTTAAAAAATCTCCTCCACCTTAATTTGAGTTTTTGTTGAATTCGGCAAAGGTTTGTCTTATCAACCACTTTTAGAACTTTAAACCACCAACAAGACTACTTCAAAAACTCTATAAAATACTGAAATAAGAACTCCTCACACAAGAGAGAAAAGAGGGTGAGAAGAAGTGCCAGGAAGAGGGCAAGAACAAACAAAGAGAGAAGTGTCAACTCTTTGCTTTGGGATGAGATGAAAGTGAGAAAGGGGGATTTATATAGATGCTCATGAGAGCATATGGGACGTCCTACGACAGCCTTGGGCAACTTGGGAAGCTCACAAAAAATTGGGCAAGTTTCTATACATAAAGGGGATGGTTTGCATAAAGAGGGTAAGTGTGCTCATGGTTGTCAAGTGGGACCACTATGACTTTTTAATTCAAAAGATATAAGCAGTACAATCTTGTTTCTTAACTATGTGTGAATACAAAAGAGGTTTAAATCATATTCTAATTCAAATGGAACTTCCCTTATGTGCTCATGACAACTTTCCTTTTTGGTTTCCTTGCTTGCTTATCACACAAACACACAAGGAATACTTTTCCATTTTCTTATTTCTTGGACATCAAGTATGGGTGTACAATATCAAATTTGAGGGGACACCATATAATAGTCAAAGATGCTTATCTTGGTTCCAAGAAACTATCTAAATAGGGTTACTCACATGTACACACACACATTTACGTGGTTGGGCTGATTTTGGCTTAAGTGGGTGTGGGTGTACACAATCAAGTGGGCGTGGCCATGACTTCATAGGTTCACAAAAATCAAATAAAAATTAATATCTCCTTATTTACATGGAATTAAGATTTATAACCTATGGTGAACTTAGTACCCATCTCCTTCTGTAGATTCTACCATAACTGCGAAGTGAAACGATAGTCTCTGTTAGACACAATAGACTTGGGTACACCATGTAGTTTGATGATTTCTTTCACATAAATTTCTCCCAGCTTGCTGACTTGGTCTATGGATCTAATTGGCAAGAAGTGGGCCACTTTGGTGAGATGATCCACTATCACCCAAACAGTGTCTTTTTGTTTTTGGTTCCTGGCTAAACCACTGACGAAGTCCATGGCAATGTTATCCCACTTCCATTCAGAGATTGGGAGTGGTTTTAACATTCCAGAGGGTTTCTGGTGTTCTGCTTTCACTTGTTGGCATGTTAAACACTTAGAGACGTATTTAGCTATGTCCCTTTTCATTCCTCTCCTCTAGTAGGTTTTCCTGAGGTTCTGGTACATCTTATCCCCACCAGGGTGCATGGTATACTTAGTCTGATGAGCTTCCTCAAGTATGATTTGCTTGCTCTATCCCTGCTGAGGTACACATATCCTTTCCCTGAGCCTGAGGATGTTTTCTGCATCCATCCTGAAGTCAGTATGTTTTCCTTGCATGACTCCTTCAATTAGTTGAACAAGCCATTTGTCTTGCTTCTGTTCATCCCTGATCTAATGTAGTAGGTCCGGTTGGCAAGACATATTGTAAAGATAGGCTTCTTTTTCATTAAGGTTTACACCCAACCTAAAGTCTTCAATCAACTGGTACATCTGGCCTTTTTCTTCCTCCTGCTTGTTGAACTTCCTACTTAAAGCATCGGCCACCACATTGGCCTTCCCCGAATGGTAGTGTAGTTGAAAATCATAGTCTTTCAAGAATTCCATCCATCTCCGTTGCCTGAGGTTCAACTCCTTCTAGCTGTAGATGTACTTCAAGCTCTTGTGATCTGAAAACAACTGAAATTTTTCTCCATAAAGGTAGTGTCTCCAAATCTTCAGGGCAAACACAATAGCTACTAGCTCTAGGTCGTGAGTAGGGTAATTTTTCTCATGGACCTTTAGTTGTCTCGAAGCATAAGCAACTACTTGTCTTTCCTGCATCAATACCACTCCAAACCTACTCAGCGAAGCATCAGTATAGAGTATGTAAGTAACACCAGGAGTTGGGGTGACTAGAACAGGAGCAATCTTGTATTTAGTTCTTGGAATGACCTTTCACATTTTTCATCCCATTGGAACTTAACTCCTTTTATAGTAAACTTAGTCATAGGTTCAGCCAACTTGGAAAAATCCTTAATGAACCTTCCGTAGTAGCCTACCAAACCCAAGAAACTTCTGATTTCTGTTACTGTCTTGGGTTGCTTCCTCCAGTTTATAACAACCTCCACTTTCTTTGGATCTACAAAGATGCCTTTTGCTGACACAACATGGCCAAGGAACTTGACAATTTTCATCCAGAACTCGCACTCACTGAATTTAGCATACAGCTGGTTCCTTCTGAGAGTTTCCAGCACGATCCCCAAGTATTCTAGGTGTTCAGCTTCTGACTTAGAGTAGATTAGGATATCATCCACGAATACCACTACAAACTAGTCAAGGTACTGTATGAACACTCGGTTCATCAAATCCATGAAGGCAGCTGGGGCATTAGTCAAACCAAATGGCATCACAGTGAACTTGAAGTGTCCATATCTTGTTGTAAGGCAATCTTGTATATGTCAGACTCCCTGATTCTTAGCTGATGATAACTCGACGTAAGATCAATATTTGAGAAATGAGTGGCTCCTCTTAATTGATCAAATAGGTCATTAATCCTTGGTAAAAGATATTTATTCTTTACTATAACTTGATTCAACTTTCGGTAGTCCACACACAGTCGCAAGGAACCATCCTTCTTTTTCATGAATAATACTGGGGCTCCCTAGGGTGATTCACTCGGCCTGATGAAGCCTTTCTCCCTGAGCTCATCCAGTTGAGTTTTCAGCTCAATTAGTTCTGCTGGCGCCATCCTATAAGGAGGTATGGCTATAGGGTTGGTTCTAGGGTGAAGTTCAATCTTGAACTCTAACTCTCTTGTAGGCGGTAGTTTGGCTAAGTCATCTGGGAATACATCCTCATACTCCCTAACCACTACTAAGTTTTGTATCTTCTTTGGTTCCATATGCTTTTCTTCAGAGAGTTCTCTGAACTCATCTGTCTGCTTCAAACAATTCAGCAAGGTTAGGGTTGGACTCCTTGGTAGTCTCCGCATATCCCCATTAATTTTAAAGATTTTCCCAAAAGGTAATGTTATGGTCACCTGTCTCTTAGGACAATCTATCTGGGCCTGGTATTGATCTTACCAATCCATCTCCAAGATTACATCATAACCATAGAAAGGTAGGGTATATAGGTCGACTATTAAAAGTTTGTCCCCAAACCTAAGGTCACAACTACACATCTTCTTTGAAGTCACAATGGTCCTTATTGGTGTGGACACTTTCAAAGTCAGAGGCATTGTTTTTGTCACAAGTTGTAACTTATCAGCTAGTTTTTCAAAGATAAAAGATTTTGAGGCACCCGAGTCAAACAACAGTCTCACAGCAACATTAAACAATAGGAACGTACTTTCTATTGCAGGGGCCTAGTCTTCCTGGGTCTCAACTGTGAATATTCTGGCCTGGTTCTGACCTTGGCCCTGGTTCTGCCCTTTATTGGCATTCTGATTCTGTCTGGCTTGAGATCGCCCATTTTGACTTCCCCACTGAGTATTCTATTATTGTTGCTGGGAAGCCTGAGCTAGTGCAGTTGGGCAATTTTTTGCCAAATAACCCTTCTGCTTGCATGCAAAACATAATCCCAGCCTCTTAGCTTCTTCCCTTGACTTGTCTTTATTCTGCCCCTGTTTCCGTGGAGCCTTACCACTTTTGCTTTTCTTCTGGGTCCCTTGTTTATTTTCATTCCCAGGCCTCTTGTTCTTTCCCTTCAACTTTTGCTCCAGGTTGAGCTCTTGTTCTAGAATTATGGCCCGTTCAACAACTTCCTTATAGGTTCGGAGGCCCAATGTCATGATAACCTTTCGGATCTCAATCTTGAGACCCTGTGCAAATCTGTTGGCTTTCATTCTTTCTTACCAGATCTGTTCTTGAGAGAATTTGGCCAGCTTAGTAAATTCCCTCTCGTATTCAGTTATTGTGAAATCCCTTTAATTGAATCTTACGAAGTCTTCTTGCAACTTTCTGAAAGTTGCCTCCGGAAATAATTTGTCATAAAATTTTTCTCTGAAATCTTCCCAAGTCATGGTCGCAACGTCAGTGTTGGGATCCATCTGCATCATTCTCCACCATCCATGAGTTGGTCCTTTGAAATGGTGTGTGGCTAGTGCTACTCGTCGTGAACCCGTCACCTTCAGCACATTTAGTAACTCCTCCATCTCTTGGTACCAGTGATCAGCAGAGATGCAGTCAGTAGTTCCATCAAATGAGGGAGGGTGGAGCTTTTGCAAATCTAGCAGCATATTCTTCTGTCTTTCATCTTCCAAGTCCTCTGGATTCCTTTAACGTTCCTTAGGTATTGGTGCTGGGACTTGGATTGGAATAGGCTCAGGTGTTTGAGGCTGCAGAGCCATTTGAGGGATTATCTGTGGAAGTGTCCTTCTCAGTTGATCTAGTACCCTCTATGACATTTCACTCATCATGGTTTCCATCCGCACCTCCATTCGTGCCTCCATCCGTGTCTCCATCCCAGCAGGCAGTTCCTGCTCTTGTGTTCAGTCTCCTCAGAGGTGGTGGACCGAGTTACGTACCTTCTAGCTCCAACCATTTTCTTGTAAAATTGAGCAAAGTGTCAGTATATGTCAAATATTCGTGCTATCATGACTCTAGATTCAGTTTCTAGGTTCTCGATCTGTTCAATGGCCTAAAGTCTTTCTTCTAGGTTCTTTTCATGCATGGGTACAAGATTTGGGTTTCAAAGCACATAACTAGTAAAGCATGCATATCACATAATCATACAATCACGCTAGCACAGCAAGGTTCCAAGCTTACACCTAAGCTTTCAGGTTCAAGTGTCCCATACCACTCTACCCCTTCCACTTAGGCTTTCACTCAGAATAAAGCCGCACCCAAACAATTTTGCAAATGTCTTGATAACTATGGTTCCCGAGCCCACTATATTCCACTGTTCCATACCAGCGAGCATAGAGAAACTTGTTCTGCCAGAGTTACCGATCATTCACCACACATGGTCCATCATTCTCCGAGTCCAGGCTTCCTCCATTACCCCATCCCATACTACATAGAAACCAAAAATTATAGAAGCTTCCCTGTCTCGTGTCCTAATCAACAATTTTCTGTTTTCACACAAGTTCCCGTCTCTAGCCTATGCCCTCGTGTTTTATGCTTTTGATCCATTGTGCCACCCATGGCTACACTCGTTTCTACCTAAGGTCTTTTCTTTGGACCTAGGGTTCAGTTTTGGTTGACTTACAACCTCTGTCTGGTCAAGATACCATATTTGGCATCTTTTTTGACTTCTATTCAATTACTTGCCCTAATTTCCAACCTTCTTATTTTCTTTAATAGAAAGTAAGGTGTTCTTCAACTCAGACCACTCATGTGAACTGGTGGGACAACCTCCAGATCGGGCGGCGAGACCGAAGTCTGCTTAGCAACCGCACTTTCTAAGGCGAGATAACCTACCTCCCTTTCAATGTTTAGTTTTACTCGGGACAAGGCTTACCCACTATCAGCTCAACTTGTAGTCTTTGTATCCAAACAAAACATTTCAAAATATACTTTTCCTTTTTGAAAACACTTTCTAAAACATTCATCAATTTCAAAAATAGAAGGTAGGGCATTCCAAATTCAATTTAATTCAAGGTGAACCCGTAATTTCGATTTTCAATTCTAGTCCAGTGTTTCTACTAACTGGGCTCTGATACCACCTCTGTAACACCCCAACCCCCGTATCTCTTAAGCAGTGTACATTGCCACCGTTCTCTTGACAGTGGACTTAACAAAATGGCGGGTCGGGCCGGTGCTACATTACAAGCGACACACACTTGTTCTTTTCTTTTCAATATCTTGTGCCTGTGTATAAAGTTCAAGAATACAAAACTTTCAATAAAATCAAGGCAAATTAAAAGAGATAAAAAAATTCAAACTATTTTATTCATAACAGAAATTGAGTGTACTAAACTCTTAAAAAAAACTAATAATTACAGCGGAAGTCTTCAAAATACTTTTCAGTAGAAAAGTATAAAAACTATGGCCAACATGCCCTAAAAATTAAAAAACAATATACTGCAGACGCTTTCTAAGAACTATCTATAATCAATTGCTCCATGGGTTCATGTTCTTGAAAAATAAGAATGGAAGAGTGAGCACATAGCCTAGTGGATCCTATTCGAACAACCATCTTTCATATTCAAACCCATAACACAATCATAATTCAAACACTTGCAAACATTAGGTGTTTCAAACAACCATTTGTTTAAGTCGAGTCTCATACCAAAAGGGCCTTTAATCCCTTGATGTTCTTAATTAAGTAAATAGGGCCCACTCGGCATCAACCCGTTACTGGCACATGTTAGCATCAACCCGTTAGACATGGTGACCCACCAGTGGTACACAACCCTCAAGTACTTAGGTCTGAAAACCATATGACCTAACTCATATGAGAAGAATATCCATAGTGTTGCCATGACCACTATGGTGGTACGTGGTTATTATCTTCATCGTCTTTGTTTAATTCTCATATCAAGATAAAATCAATTTCAAAATATGAAATCAAACTAAAATTCAGAATATACATAGGCAATTCATGAAACACTCATAAAACATGCACCATACTTTAATTAAAAAGCTTAAGCATGATACTAACATGGCATGGATGATATGATTTCTCAAACATGAATCAAAACTAAAATACTGAAATAAACATGTAAAATTATAGAACTAAAGTTGAAAATCTTTGAATTCAGTGAAAAACACACAACAATGAGCATGTCATGAATTCAAATAAGAATAGAAAGGTGTTCTAGAAATCACTTCCACCTTGTGACACTTTTCTTCCGAAATTTTGGTAGCAGTTCCCCCCGCGTACTAGTGCCAATCAAGACGCCCAATTTAATTCTCCAATTCGAGAGCTTCTCACACACACAAGAAGGAAGATGGAAAAGGTGCCAAGAAGAAGGCTTTGAGAAAACAAGATGAGCATTCAACTCTTATTTTTTGGAATGAATGAAATTATGAGCTTAGGGGGGTTTATATAGATTTTCCAAAGGAAGAAAATAAAAAGTTTTGTGTCCTTCTATGAATAAAACACCCTAATTCTACCTAATTTCGTACTTTCTAATTTTTGGAGCAAAATGAGTATTTTTAGGAATTTTTTTGAATTTTGAAAATATTTTTCAGAATTAGAAACTATTTTTTTCAGATTTTTTCGAATTTAATTTTGTATTTTTCGTTAATTTTAATGTATTTTTTGTATTTTATTTTTCGAATTTAATATGGTTTCTCGGATTTTCCTCAAGACACACGTTCAAATCTGATCAGAATTGTTGGATTAATCTCGGATAAATCAACAGAATTCAGATTTTTTATCACAGCCGTTGGATTCCCTCGAGCACATCAACGATCGTGATCTTAATCAAAATGGCTTTGATCTGGACCATTTGATGATCCTCGAGCATAGCATTATTCGCGATTATATAACACAACTTTGATCTAGTCCGTCCGATGGTCCTCGAGCGCAACATTTTTCACGATCTCTCAACGCGGCTTCGATCTCGACTGTTGATGATCCTTGATCACGGTGTGTGGATCTGATTTCGCGATCAACGAATGTCATCTGGACCGCACGATCTTCCTCGAGTTACGCACGCGGATCTTTGGCCGTTCGATCTTTCTGATTCGGTGCTCTCGTGCGTACATGTAGATCTGATCTTGGCTGTAGGATGATGAGATCAGTATAACAACCCTTATTTTTGAATATGTATTTCCGTGTATTTTTTTTTTAGAATTTTAAATGGAAATACATGAATTTTCTCAAATTTTCTCAAGTTTTACCTATTTAATTAGAAAAATAGGATTAATAGAGAATTATAGTTTTCGGCATGAGAATATGTTAACTTATCGAGAAAATACAATTTCAGGTTAATTATATAAATTTTAGAAATGAATAATGAATTTTCAGGCAATTATTTGATTTTTAAGAAGAAAATAACAATTTTGGGTAAATTATATGATTTTTGGGAAAATAAATGTATAAATTAAAATGTTGAGGATATTGGAAAATGTACATAATTTTAGAGGAAAAATGAGGGACAAATGAATAATGAAAGAAAAAAAATGTAAAATGCATATATATATATGTATGTATATATATATATATATATATATATATATATATATATATACACAAGGAAAGGAAAATAAATAAGGAAGGGAAATGAGAGAAAAAAAAATGGAAGATGGAGAAGTGGCTCATTTGGTGGGCCAACCCATGTGCCCAAGCCCATATGGGGTACTGTTCATCTCCAAGCCCATGCGGGGTACTATTCATCTCCTTCTTCTCCCTTCATTTCCAGCAACAACAAATACTTAAAAAATCTGCAGAAAACTAGCCAAAAGATCTGAATTTTTGAGCTGAATCTTGACTAGGGAACCAACCACCAACAAGATCCACGTTTTTTGGTGCATTGAGCCAAGAACCAAACAAATATCAGCCGAATTTGATGCTTAGGTTGGTTGCAAAGATCATCAAAACACCATTGCATACCTTAGTTGCAAAAAAGTTCCAACTTGAGCAAGCAACCTTCAAACCCTCATACCTCCCTCATCCAAACTCCGTTTTGAATGATCTAGGGGTCTTTGGAAAGATCTCGGTGCCCTCTTCACGTTTGTGCAACCCACTGGTCAAAATCACCGATAGTTTGGAGCAGAAACGACCATAAAACAGGGCTGTTCAACATAGTTGACAGCAGCAGCAGCAAAAAGGTGTGGATATCAGATTTTACAAGGTCATTTTCTTACTCGTCCAAAGTCCGATCCAAAGGTATAATACCTCATTTTAAAGCTTGAGATGTCTATTTTAACTTTAGTTTTATGAGGAATAGCAAATGAGAACTTGAAGCATGTCAAAAACGAGGATGAACTGAGCTACTTGACATGTATGGTTTGATAATTAGAAAATTTTGGAAAATCTTCTATAATAATGTGATTTCGTGCTCAATGTTGGTATTTTTTAAAAATATCTAGACATGTATGATTAACCTGAAACTTTGAGGGTATGATTATGAGACAATTAGGCATGTCATGTAAAATTTTGGTCTTAAACGAGTAGGTCTAAGGGGGTAGAATAAATGGACCTTTGACTGTCTGTCCTATGCAAATCCGGGAAACCAAAGTTCCTAATATCACGAATGAAAAGCATACGAAACGAAGTCTAAAATTCATGAAATAAAATTCTGGAGACTCCTTAGAAGTGTAGATCATTTCTGGAAATTCTCACACAAATCCAACCTACGAATTGACTAGAGAAAAATCAAAAAATATGCTGTGCAGATAGAACAAAAAGGGCTGAACTTTAGGTACCTGATATCCTAAATAAAAACCAGGCTAAATGAGGTCCGAAAATCCCAATTTAGAATTTTGGTGAATATATTTATACTATAAGTCATATCTGGAAAATTTTGTGCAAATCTGACATTTGGATTGGTCATAGAAAAATTGGAAAATTTTCTGTGCGGACAGAACGAAAAATCTGAAATTTGAACACCTGATATCCCTATTGGAAAACGTATCAAATGAGGCCCAAAAATTGGAAACTAAAAATTCTGTATAATATTTAAGAAGTTTATATCATATCTGGGAAGTTTCACTTAAATCCAACAGTTGGATTGGCCACAAGAAAATTGAAAAATTTGTTGCACAAACTAAACTAAAAAGCTTAGAATTGACTAAGTGTTGAAAATGAGGAATTTTGACCAAATTGACTCGATTTTGACCAATGTTGACCAATTTTGACTAAGTTGACTGAGTTTGAACAAGTTTGACCGGTTGACTAGGTTTGACCGAGTCAAATTTGAGTGACTAAGACCGTTTAGGGATAGTAGGACCAAAATTAAACAATATTTCACGAGGAACTGAAATTGAGTTTTACATAACGCAGATTTGAGCGTATATCGGGGGACTGGGCCAAGTGTCGAGGGGACATCGGTGCGTGGGACCCGAGGTGAGTAGTTTAATTCAGTTGTTATCTTAACTGTATTCCTTGTATAGAAAATGATTAATTTGAAATATATGTAGTTGTGCACCAATAGTAAGACCATAGGCTCGAGGTCCGAGCGTAGGGTTAGGGTACACGATATGTTTGGATTAGACTCGAAGACCGAGCGATGGGGTTAGAGCATATGATCAGTGCAGCTAGCCTCAGACCCGCTCGAACACGACACTTTAGGACCAAGCGCAGGGTTAGGGCATTCGATGAATGCGCCTAACCCTTGACCCGCTTGAGTGGCCAGTACGCCTGACTCATAACCTGCTCGAGCGACGACCATAGGGTTGTATTGGTGATTTAAACCCTAGTTTGGATATAGTTTTGAGCTGCATGTATTTAAACTACTTTTCTTCAACTGTTGCACTATTTATAACTGTTGTACTACATGTCATGTTTCTATAATCATTATTCATGCATACATACACCGCTTTGGAATGTTAGTTATAGGTGACATGCTAGTTTTACTACTCACTGAACCACGTTACATATTAGGCTCACTACTCACTAATCTTTCAGGTTCCTCAACAGCTGATAAAAGGAAAGGCATGGTGATAGCCTAGCTCCCTTGTCGCTCCTCTATTTCTTTTTGTTTCTATTTAGAGGTAGGTTATTTTGTATGGTTATAACTGAATGTCAAACGATGTACTTTTGAAAACATGATGATATGTAATGTATTGTTTACTTTCGCACTTTAAAACAATGGATCTTTGAATTACTTTGATGTGTGTTAGTGTTGAGATTTGATAAGGCTTAACAGTGACTGGGCGGACTCAACTCAATGAGTGAGTTGTTGAGCCACCGTGCTAGTCGGGTCGCCCTTCAGACTAGGGAAGGGGTCCTGACAATCAGATTCCAGATCTACGGTTCACAGCATTTTGAGTTTGTTTTTGATTTTTCAACCGAATTTCTTACTTTTTTTTTCAGATTTTTTTTTTCATATCTCCATCCCAATTGACTTTCTAATCCTGTTTTCATAAAAATTGCACATATCCTTGTATTTTTGGTTACGATATCCCATTTTATGCATTATAATCATATTTTTTCTTCCAAAAATCCCTTAAATTAATTTTTATCCCTCATTTGGGTAACTAGGACTTGCCAAAATTCTCATTCGTCAATTCTGTATAATTTTCTAAGTAAAAATTTAATTTTCATATGAATTTTTTGAGATGTTACATATGTAAAGCTCACTACTCCCTTCTAACTGAGCAATTCAACAATATAAAGTTTCTTAAGCGAAGAAAATCAGTTTCTAGGGAGCAATTGGTTCATTTTCTTCTAAATAAGAGGGAAGCAAAAATAAACATGTTAAATTACTTTACAAATTGTTAAGGTGCAAGGAGACCAACAATGTTATTTTAAATTCTACAAGTATTGAGTGTGTAGAGAAGGTGTGGAAAGTGAAGTTGAGCTTTAAACTGATTCTTCCTTTTAGCAATTAGGGACACAAAGGTGTTTTGGCATCTAAACAAGGTGTTTTGGCATCTAAACGAGCTTAAAGATTGCTTAGGAAGAAATATTATCGAAATGAAGCGAGGAAGTGAGCTTTAAAAATTCATTCACGCAAAAGACATTAGTCTAAATGAGATATTAGCCCCTTCTCTACTCCAAAAGACAAGAAAAGCAAGTTGTTTTTTTTTTTCTTTTTTAAGGTTAAAAGAGGAAAACAAGGGTTACATTCATTTTTAGGGCTACCTAGCTATATAAGAATACGATGGAGCTCATTTGAAAGCCAAAAGTAATGCTTTTTTAAGAGAAACAAGGGTCCCGAACTGCCTCAAGTATTTAAATGAGGTAGAGAGTCTCTTTAAGTATTATAATTCATCCTAAATGGGTGTTGACCATTAAAAACCCATCATAAAGAAAAAAATCTATTCTAAACAGGCTATCGCTCATTTTTCTACAGAGGAATGTCAGAATATGATTTCTTAAAATGGTTTGGTAATTTTTAAGAGAGCAATAAGGTAAGAATAGCTCTTTTGAGTTTTATTTTTATTTATATGGTTGAGAATTCGATAATATGCAACATCCAGAGTAGCGTTTTTACATATAACTTAGGTATGTAAAGCTTTCTACTCCCTTCTAACTAAGCAATTCAATAGTGAAAAGTTTTTTATGTAGAAAAAATAAGCTTTTAGTGAGCAATTGACTCATTTTCCATAAGAGGAAAGCAAAAATAAACATGTTAAATTATTTTACAAATTGTTAGAGTGCAAGGAGACCAACTAAAGCTATTTTGAATTTTTCGAGTACCGAGTGTCTAAAGAAGGTATGGAAAGTGAAGCATATCTTCAAATTGATTCTTTCTTCGAGCAATTAGGGACACAAAGCTACTTTGAAATCTAGATGAGTTTAAGATCGCTTAAGAAGTGAGGAAGTAAGCTTTAAAAACACTTTCAAGCAAAAAACATTAGTGTAAATGAGATATTAGCCCCTTTTCTTCTACTCCATATGACAAGAAAAGCAAGAGGGAAACATGAACTACTGATGCAGATTATGAAGTTGACAAAGATGACATAAATAAATTAATTAATGGTGATGATGATGCTTTGCATATTCCAAGAGGACCGATTATAAGGGCCCATGCCAAAAGACTTAAAGAAAAACTACTAGGGCTGGTTCAAGACATTTGGGTCAAACAAGGTGTTAATGGTTTTACCAACTTTAATATGAGCTTGGATAAATCAAAAGGAGCTACGAGTGTTATCCAAGTACAGGACAATCAAAACTATAAGAAATAAAAAGAGCTCTAGTAGAAATGCATGTGTGGAGAAAATAATTCAAGTCATAATCTCATTAATTTGAGATAATAAAGTTGGTTTATTGGTTATTATTAGAGGTTGCATGAAATTGGTTAATTTCCTATGTGTTATTGGTCTTTTATGTCAAACATTTCAATTTTCAAGGTGTAATAAATATGCAATAATGTGTTTGTATTTGAAGTTAATGCATTGTCCATAGGAGTTACTAGTGGAGCTGTGATATGTATTAAGTATCAGTTAGTGTAGAGTCTTCAATTCTCATGTGTAAGTTAATAACTATTTATTTTTGTGACTTTTTGTAATCCCTGGAGTTACACCTAGGATTTATATAATTTGGTTTGCTCCTCTTTGAGGAAGGCATCAAATCAGTAAAGTGAGTGTTTAATCTGAACATTTTAGATTTGAAAGAGGCTTTCTCTTATGTTCTTCATTGAACTTTTCTAGACTTATCAATGATTGATCAATCTTATGGCGTTTAACACTTTGGGTTCTTGTTTCTTTATTATTCAAGGGTTCAAGTGGATCATTAAATCTGATTTTAGCTTTCTTGGGGTGAGCATACTACCTTGAATGAGATTCCTAGCGGGTTCGCATCGGTTATTATCATAGCTTCAGCTCTAAGATCAGGTTATATCTTTTTGTTTCGTAAATTTCATTTCATATTTCTGTTTGTTCATTTTTGTTCATCAGTTTTCTTTCATTCATCATCCTCTTTCATCTTTTTGTTCCTTGTTTCCTTCTTGTTCAATTCTCTTTTCTTTTCATTACTCTTGAATATTAAAAAAAGAGAGGTGTTTCTGGAAAAAAAAAGGTTGTGATTCTGAAACAAAAAGTTGTGATTTTACAAAATAAAAAAAAAGTTGTGAATTCTACAAAAAAAAGGAAAAAATAGAGTATTTGCTAATTGCTTTTATGTAAGAGAAGTTATTATTGTGAAAGTGTTTGTGTTCATATCAAAAGCTATAGTCTTGACTGGTTCTCAGTTATTCAATCTTGTATCTAATTGTTGTTCTTTATTTTGAACCATTTTCTTAGAAATCATTTCATTCCTATCTTTTTCATATCCTGACTATTAACATTAACTCTACAAGATTGAGTTAATTCTTGGTTGGGTTTGATTAGTTCCTTAAAGAGCTATAGGAGAAAGCTACAAGAGGAAAGAGTGTGAACAATTTTCCAAAAGAAAGAAAAAGTGAATATTAGTGTGAAACTAACAAAAGTTATTTTGAATTCTACGAGTACCGAACATGTTGGGAAGGTAGGGAAAGTATAGTTTATATTCAAATTGACTCTTCCTTCGCGCAATTTGGGGCACATAGTGTTTTTTGGCATCTAAATGAGCTTAAATTTGCTTAGGAAGGAATGCTATTGAAATGAAGTGAGGAAGAAAACTTTAAAAACTCTTTCAAGGAAAAAACATTAGTCTAAATGTGATATTAACCCCTTATCTACCTGAAAAGACAAGACAAGCAAGTTATTTTTTCTTGTTAAAAGTTTATAAAGAGGGAAATATGGATTACATTCATTTTTAAGGTACCAAGCTAGCTAAGAATGTGATGGAGCCCATTTGAAAGCCAAACGTAATGCTTTTCTCAATAAACAAGGGTCTCGAACTACCTCGAATATTTAAATGAGGTAGACAGTCACTTTAGTTATTATAATTCATCCAAATGGGGGCGTGACCATTAAAAATCCATAACAAAGAAGGAAATATATTCTAAATAGGCTATCGCTCGTTTTTCTATGGAGGAACGTTAAATACGGTTTCTTAAAATAGTTTGGTCATTTCTAAGAGAGTAATGAAGCTAACAGTAGCTCTTTTAAGTTTTATTTTTACTTAGATTATGAAGAATGCTCTCCATATGCAAGATCATGAAGAGATTACCATTTATACAAAGAATTTAGGTATGTAAAGTTCACTACTCCCGTCTAACTGAGCAATTCAACAGTGAAAAGTTCTTTACGTGAAGAAAATCAGTTTCTAGAAGGAATTGGCTCATTTTCGATAAGAGGAAAGCAAAAATAAACTTGTTAAATTTTTTTACAAATTGTTAGAGTGAAAGGTGACCAACAAAAGCTATTTTTAATACTACAAGTACCGATCGTGTAGAAAAGGTATGGAAAGTAAAGTTTATCTTTAAACTGATTCCACCTTCAAGCAATTAGGGACACAAAGCTGCTTTGGCATCTAAACAAGCTTAAGATTGCTTAGGAAGGAACGCTATTGAAGCCAAGTGAGGAAGTGAGCTTTAAAAACACTTTCAAGCAAAAAACATTAATTCGAATAAGATCTTAGCCCCTTATCTACTCCAACAGACAAGAAAAACAAGTTGTTTTTTCTTTTTCAAGGTTATATAGAGGTAAACATGGACTACATTCATTTTTAAGGCTACCAAGCTAGCTAGGAATGCGATAGAATTCATTTGAAAGCCAAAAGTAACACTTTTCTCAAGTAACGAAGGTCCCGAATTGCCTCGAGTTTCTAAATGATGTAGACAGTCTCTTTAGATATTATAATTCATCCCAAATGAGGGCATTGACCATTAAAAACCCATAACAAAGAAGGAAATCTTCTCTAAATAGGCTATCGCTCGTTTTTCTACCGAGGAACGTTAAATATAGTTTCTTAAAATGGTTTGGTCATTTCTAACAGAGTAATGAAGCTAACAATAGCTCTTTTGAGTTTTAGTTTTACTTAGATTGTTAAAAATGCTATCAATATGCAAGATCTTTAGAGATTAGCATTTTTTCAAGGAATTTAGGCATGTAAAGCTCACTACTCCCTTGTAACTGAGCAATTCAACAGTGAAAATTTTCTTATGCAAAGAAAATTCGTTCTAGTGAGCAATTGGCTCATTTTCGATAAGAGGAAAGCAAAAATAAACTTGTTAAATTATTTTATAAATTGTTAGAGTGCAAGGAGACCAACAAAAACTATTTTGAATTCTACGAGTACCAAGCGTGTAGACAAGGTATGGAAAGCATAGTTTATCTTTAAACTTATTCTGCCTTCGAGCAATTAGGGACACAAAGTTGCTTTGGCATCTAAACAAGCTTAAGATCGCTTAGGAAGAAATAAAGTGAAGAAGTGAACCTTAAAAACTCTTTCAAGAAAAAGACATTAGTCTAAATGAGATATTAACCCCTTATCTACCCCAAAAGACAAGAAAAGCAACTTGTTTTTTTATTTTTATTTTTTAAGTTATAAAGAGGGAAACATGGAATACATTCATTTTTAAGGCTAGCAAGCTAGCTAAGAATGCGATGGAGCCCATTTGGAAGCCAAAAATAACGTTTTTCTCAAGGAATGAGGGTCCCGAACGACCTCGAGTATTTAAATGAGGTAGCCAATCACTTTAGGTATTATAATTCATTGCAAAAGGGGGTGTTGACCATTAAAAACCCATAAAAGAAGGAAATATATTCTAAATAGGGTATTGCTCTTTTTCTACACAGGAATGTAAAATACGATTTCTTAAAATGGTTTGGTTATTTTTAAGAGAGTAATGAAGATAATAGTAGCTCTTTTGAGTTTTATTTTTACTTAGATTGTTAAGAATGCTATCAATATGCAAGATCCTGAAGAGATTAGCGTTTTTGTAAATAATTTAGGTACATAAAGCTTACTACTCCCTTCTAACTGAGCAATTCAATAGTGAAAAGTTTATTACATGAAGAAAATCAGTTTCTAGTGAGCAATTGGCTTAGTTTCGATAAGAAGAAAGAAAAAATAAAATTGTTCAATTATTTTACAAATTTTTAGAGTGAAAATAAACAACAATATCTATTTTGAATTCTAAGAGGACAACAATATCTATTTTAAATTCTATGAGGACCAAGTGTGTAGAAAAGGAATGAAAAATGAAGTTCATCTTTAAACTAATTAAGGAAAAAATATTTGCGCGCAATTTCAGCAAATTCACCAAAATTGTGCAGTTGAGAAATCAAACCAAGATGAGAAAAAATAGAAAGAAAAATAAAAAAACGAAAAAAGAGCCAAAAAACCAAAAATAAAAGGGGAAAATACACCAAAAATCCTAGAAAAAAAACCCTAAAACTCAATGTTTGTTTTGGCACCGCGAAGACCTAATAAAAATAGAAAATTTTTACATGAAAAATGCCCAAAAATTACAAGCCTTGCCCCCAGAAAACTCTATGTAAACCCCCTAGTGCTTTCATTCTTTCTTGTATCAAAAACAAGAGTATACCGGTCCCTCTTGATTTTTTCTAGCCCTCTTCTTGGCAATTCCCTTAGTTTTTGAGTAACCTTGAACTATTCTTGAATGTTTGAAGGTCTTAGAATAATAGAGTTTTGTCGCATTTCAGAGGACTACAACTATTTTGGAAACTAAGGTGGAAGTGACTTCTCAAATCCCTATTTTACTTGTTTAGTTTAATACCATGTTCATGCATATTTAATTTTAGTTTAGCATGCAAATTTATGTTTGCAGAACATGGTTTAAAATTCCAGATTTGCATGTATATCATGTTAGTTGATCATG
Source organism: Tinospora cordifolia (assembly GCA_030144865.1). Lineage (NCBI taxonomy): Eukaryota > Viridiplantae > Streptophyta > Magnoliopsida > Ranunculales > Menispermaceae > Tinospora > Tinospora cordifolia. The sequence goes on from JAJIYU010003875.1 coordinate 22,898, forward strand.
AAACCATGTCATGCTTAGATTATGCATGTTTAGGTTTATTTTAAAGTATGATGCATACTATGTGTTTGTTTTCATGCTTTGAATGTTTATTTGTTAAACATGCTAAAATTATTTTTTTAAAATATATGTTATTTATGTTTCATGAGTATGAGATTTAATGAAAGATGATGAGATTAAGAACCACACACTGTCACAATGAACATGAGGATTACTGTAGGTGTTCTTTACATGTTATTAGTTCACATGGGTGATGTCCCAAGATATTTGAAATATGGGTTAAGCCCTAAATCCAATGAAACTTGGCATAAGGAATGTCTTTTCACTCAAGGGACATATTTTAAGAAAGAACATCAAGGGCCTTGAAACCCTTTTAGTCAAAGTTACAATTGTAAACAAAATATTGTTATGCCTAATGATTTACAAGTACTTGAATTTGAATGTGTTATTAATCTAAATTAGTAATTTGGTGGTATGAAAAAGATCTATTGGGCTATGTGTTCACCCTTTTCTTCATATTTTTCAGGAAATTGATTTGCCTGAAGACTATGAATATTAGTTAATTTTTTTTCTTTTACTTTAGAAAGTTTTTAATTTCTATGTAAGGGCATGTTGCCCAAGTTTTGAATTTTTCGTTGTAATAGTTTCTCTTTAAGATTGAGTTATGTACTAAAATTTATTAAATTTATAAAGTTTATAAATTTCTTTTATTTGTTGTATTATTGCCTCATTAAATGCTTAAATTTGAGTTATGTACTCTTATATACATAACTCAAATTTGAAGTAAGGTGACATGAACCAGCTAATTAGACAACTTATCTGAAAATTAGAACAATTAGTCGAGGTTAGAATTTTCATTTGCCAAACACCCTTCAAGGGGTCCAAATGAGCCGAAATGAAACAGGATGACATAAACTAACAAAATGAATGATATATCAAAAAATCAGAATAATTGGCCAAGATTTCGATTTTTATTTGCCTAGTGACCTAAGTGGGTCTTAAAAAAGAAGTTTTTGAGCGAAAATCACCTCGGGCTAAACCATACCGTAAAATGTGCATTAGAATTCCAAAACTATAGGTTATAAATTATAATTCCTTGTGAATAAGGAAATATTAGTTTTTATTTAATTTTTGTGAACCCATGAAGTTATAGCCATTTCTAACATGCACATGGGTGGAACACAAGTGATCATGTGCACCATGCCTCATTTATGCAAATTGGGACCATAGATGTGGTGTGTGCACATGTGAACCAACCAAATTAGTAGGGTTTGAAATCTAAAACATATACCCAAAATCTAAAACATATACACATAAGACAAGAAAACCAAAATGAAAACTTCCTTTTCTCCCCTTTTGGTGCCAACTCATGGGTGTACACTAAAGGGTGCACCATACTTGGAGTTTGAATTATTTAGTGAGTTTCCTTGATGTGGACCCGCTAGGAATTAGATCCTAAGAACCCCCATTCAAGGTAGTATGCTCACCCCAAGAAAGCTAAACTCAGATTTAATGATCCACTTGAACCCCTTGAATAACAAAGAAACAAGAACCCCAAGTGTTAAATGCCATAAGGTTGATCAATCATTGATAAGTCTAAAAAAGTTCAATGAAGAACATAAGAGAAAGCCTCCCTTAAATCTAAAATGTTCAAATTAAATACTCACTTTACTGTTTTGATGTCTTCCTCAAAGACAAGCAAGCCAATTTATACAAATCTTGGGTGTAACTCCAGGGAATACGAAAAGTCACAAAAATAAATAAATATTAACTTACACATGAGAATTGAAGACTCTGCGCATTAACTGACACTTAATACCTATCACAACTCCACTAGTAACTCCTATGCACAATGCATTAACTCCAAACACAAACACATTATTGCATAGTTATTACACCTTGAAAATTGAAATGTTTGACATAAAAGACCAATAACACATAGGAAATTAACTAATTTCATGGAACCTCTAATAATGACCAATAAACCAACTTTATCATCTCAAATTAATGAGATTATGACATGAATTATTCTGTAATGTAACGTCTCAAAAATTTCATATGAAATTTGAATTTTTATTTAGAAAATTATACGGAATTGATGGATAAAAATTACGGTAAGTCCCAGTTTACCCAAATGAGGAATAAAAATCAATTTATGAATTTTTTTAAAAGAAAATATATGAATATAACGTATATTGTGGGATATCATGTAACACCCCAACCCCCACATTCCTTGAGTTTTGGACAACTACCATTATTCAACAGTGGACTTAACCAATTGGCGGGTTGGGTCATATTATTTTACAAGTGGCACACACTTGACTTTCTATTTTTCAATACCACATGCTTTAGAATAAATTTAATAGTAAAAATTCACATTTAATAAAATCAAGGCAATTAAAGGTAAAGAAAAATTCAACATCTTTATTAATAAAAGAAAGTACATAACTTTGTAAACTATTACATTGTTGATCAATAATCTCAAAATAGAAATACTAACTTTCAACGGAAGTCTTATTCAACATTGGGCAACATGTCCTTACATTGAAAGGGAACTTTTAAGAAAATAGAAACTTGATAAATAAAATATTCAATTTCCATGTCTTCATAATTTATTTTCCAGAAAAATAAAAGAGGAAGGGGTGAGCACATAGCTCAGTGGATCTTTATCAAACAACCATTTTTCAAACTCAAAACAATAGCACATCCATAATTCAAATCCTTGCACACATTAGGCATTTCAAACAACCATTTGTTTAAAGTTGTGATTTAGACTAAAAGGGTTTTTGAAGCCCTTGATGTTCTTAACAAAGTACCTCCTTAAAGTGAAATATGGCTTTTTATAGCCAATTTCATTGGACTTTTGGAACTTCAAGGGACATTACCCACCAACCAAGTACTTTGGTCTTAAAACCATATGAACTAATCATATGAAAAGAACATCCATAGCACCCCACATGTGTGC
>JAJIYU010003876.1:0-25590 GCA_030144865.1 Tinospora cordifolia
TTGGCTTTATTATTTAATTTTATTGAGCGCAACATACAAGGGAAGGATGAGAAGAGTCTGTATCTCAAGCATAGGCGTTGGGATTGGCAAGCAGATGATCATGAGCTTCGAAAGCTTTGAGCATCTTCACACAGAGGCTTCTTTTGCTGTTTTGGTTTCAGCTTCAGATGGCTCAGAATCCTCGACAGTAGTACTATATTCCCCACTTGCTTTTGCAAACGCTTCCTCCATTCTCATGGCCTTCCATCTTTATCTCATAACTCTTGGACTTGGGAATTGTCACTTCCTTTCACCGCTTCTGTGTGTTTGTGGATAAAGTTCACAGGGTCTAGTACAATCCATCCACCACCCTAGTCTTCACAAGCATTATTGCCTCAACAGCTACAAAATTTTCGAAAATTTATATTAGTTAAAGCAAATTAAATGATTTGTGCATCTTGTGTCATTCGAGGAAACTTGTGTCTAACACTACTAATAAGAAGTGTTTCTTTTTTTTAATAGTTTGATGTCTATATAATGGCACTATTTTAAACAAAATGTTTTTATTTTATTATTATTATTATTTTTTGAAACGGCAATGCTAGAATGTCTAATAGAAAAGAGATTGCTTCTTAAAATCACACAAAAGTTACTTTGAATAATCGGCATCTTAAACTATACTATTTAAAATAAAACTGTGCTACATAAAGTTTATTTTAAACATTATATTCTGCCTATTGAATAAATAAATAAATAAATAAATAAATATAGATCTTGAAGTGCACGTCACTTCTTTTTTTACTTTTACATTGTATGTTATGATATTTAGTATTTAAAATGAGGTTTACACTATATTTAATATTTAAAATGAAGGGTTTAAGACATCAATAATTACCTCTTATTAATTACTTTCTTGATCAAATCACATGATAGTTACAAATATGGATCGAAAAAGATGAATGGTGTATAATTATTGATGTCTTATAGGTTAAATATTTACATATCTAGAAGAAGAATAGGACTATCATACTTGCCAACCATCAATGGACTGAGCGGATTAACCAACCAAAGTTAGCTTCAGTCATTATATATTGAACGGAGGCAAAAGCCTCGATAACGGTTGGACGATAATAAAAAGTCATGGCAAACCCTGTCGCTACTTTTACTAAAAAATAAGTAAGGTAATCCCTCCTAAACAATAAACTATATTGACAATAAAAAAATCAAGCTTGTGTAAACTTCAATGCTTTGATGGCACCAACTCCTCCATCTCCTACGAGCTTTATGCTTAAGTATTGAGATGCTATTTTAGGTACGAGAACATGGGAATCAAGGACCCCGGCCTTCAACAGCCTCACCGGAGCAATGGAAGACGTGAACTCGGTGAAGCATGTTCCGGCAACCATGTATACTATAATTTTAGTGGGTGCAGCGTACAGAGAACTTAGTATCATCAACTAACTTGATAAGTTAAGATGGGTAAGCTGAGAAAAATGGTGAAGGTTAATTTTGAAGTATATATACACATCAACATACATATATATATATATATATAGTAGACTATAATCGAAGTTTCAAACTTTTCCTATAGGCTTTCTTCATTTTTTGGCTTTTGGTAGTTTCAGTCTCTTTCATTTGTTTTCATTCAATCGCTATATGTTCTACAGAACAAGAAGTTCTTTGTTTTCATGCCTACCTAGTACTTATGGTTTAGTTCGTGAGAAAATAATTTTTTTTCAGAACTATTGTGATTGTTTTGAAAAAAAAAAAAAAAATACTAGTTTTTACAAAAGGGCAAGAAAATTGTTTTGAAAAGTTCTCGGACCCACAATTTTTTTTTTTTTGGCATTTTTTTTTAATTAGGGAGGTAAGGAAATAAAATATTCTTCAGTAATAATTCCAAAGAATGACTAATCATACATAACTATTATTACGAAATTTTCTCGACCCAACCAAATAAGCATAAAAAAAAAAAATTTTAAACATTTTTCAAGAAAACTTCGTCAAGAAAATAATAATTTTTTCTGGGAATTTTTTTTTTCACTAGTAAACACACCAAAGTTGACTGTGAAAATTGTTTTTCTCTTTTATATTTATTTATGTACTTAATTAAGCTTATAAGATATTGTTTTTTAATTTAGGGTGCTTGGCCAATTTGTTTTTATAAGATATTCTATTATTATTAATTGGACGGACGCCTTGAATATTTTCAACAAGGCGTACAGATAAAGATGGATTTAATAATTAAGAGTGATAAACTGATTGCTATAATTATAATTATAAAAAATTACAACTTTCCCTTTCACAATTATAATATTAATAGGCATATATTTTAAAATGCATAATAATTATTGATCTAAAAATTATAAAGCCTATATACATTTGAATTATATAAAAGTTATATAATTCAAATGTTATAATTATTCATTACCATTACCAATATATACATTTGAATCCTTTGGGCATAGGGGCGTGTAATCCTGATTCATGTCAGCAACCCCTGTCCCCTCCACTTTTTTATTTTATTTTTTAACCTTTTAGAAATTTATAAAATAGTTAAATCAATTTTTAAATTAATTTATTAAAATAATAAAATTATTTTTATTTTATTAATTTTTAAAATAAAATTAATTTAATAAATAAAAATATTATGTATTTGATATTTTTAAGTAATTTTCAAGAAACATGAATTTATTTTAAATTATTTAGTAATTAATTATGTATTTGATATTTTTGAAATTTTTAAAATAATAAAATTATTTTTTATTTATTAGCTTCATAAAATAAAATACTATTAAAAACTAATCAAAAATAAATTTATTTATTTATGAAATATATATTATAAATGGGGAGAAATTTTAATGAACTATGAGTGTAATGAAAACATGATGTGATAATGGCATGACAGTTGATTAAACCCATAAGTATAATCCATTACAGATGCTCTTGCACTCAAATCATTTTTAATGGTTATCTCTACCACAACCTTAACTTATTAAACTTTTATTTATTAGACTATCTCTTTTAATCACACAATCTATTAGACTATATTATGTGAGATCTACAGCTATTTCAATCCATTATTTAAACCATTTACAATACATAATGAATAAAATACATATTTAAACTATTTTAATTTTAATTTTATATTTTTATTTTATCAAAAATAATTTATTTATTTATTTTAAAAATATCTCTTTTATTCTTTTAAAAAATAGCATTTAATTCTTAAAAAATTATTTATTTTTTAAAGAAATATTGATCATATAAATCATTGAAATATAATCAAAAAAATTTATGGGTCATTGCAGCTACATTTGCTTCAACGACATTTAAAAAATAAAATAAAATAAAAAAGATTGGAAAACTATACTGTACAGTTCCTAAAACATAAAAAATAAAAATAATAAATTTAGTAGCGGAGAGGCGTCCATTCCACCAAATGCTCGTCCAGTGTTTTTTTATTTGGCGACATGAAAGATGCCCGCGGTGTTCATTTCTCTCCCGTTAAAAATAGGCGGTGGACCTTTCGGAAATTTACAGTTCAACCCCCTAAACTAATTCGCGATCTTGTTCTTGGGGTTCCAATTCCATCTCAGGACATAGGAGACAAACTCATCTAGAAACTCTCTATGAGAGGTATGTTTTCAGTTCGTTCGGCCTACTCTTTAACTGCTCAGGTTCAACTTGAAACCAATTGAACCTCGTGGAGGTGGATCTGGCGACTCCCGCTTCCTCAAAAATTCAAGTGGCTCTTATGGCTCATTTATCTAAACAGACTCCTTACGGAAGAAGCTCGTTTTGCTCGGGGACTAACGAACTCTCCTATTTGCAAAAGATGTTTGGGTGGAACTGAGGACATCCTGCATGCTGTAAGGGACTGTCATGCGTCAAAAATGGTTTGGTACACCATCTACAGAGACACCCTCTCGGGGAGTTTCTTTAATACTTCACTGTATAACTGGGTGGAAGACAATACTAGAAATTGGTCGCCGTCGCCTGTCGATAGGAGGAGGTGCATCCACTTTATGGCTGCTCTTTGGGTTGTATGGAAGTACAAGAATAAGATCTTGATGCAAGGAATTCGGGATCCTCTCCAGAGTCTTAGGTTTAGTTGGAAATCTATTGCGGATGACCTCTGCATGGCATTTGATCGAGAAGAGGGTCGTAAGGCTGCCTCCAAGCAGCGGTGGGTGGCATGGTCTCCCAAGGAATATGGCTGGATAAAGGTGAACACGGATGGAGCTGCCAAAGATAACCCTGGAATCGCAGCATATGGTGGCCTTCTTCGTAACCACTATGGAGAATGGATTGTATGCTTTCATGGGCATATGGACATCTGTGCCAACACAGTGGCTGAATTAGGTGGAGTGAAGCAAGGCCTTCTAACTGCTTGGGAGCGTGGCTATCGCAAAGTTGTTCTGGAAACTGATTCACAGGCAATGCTGGAACTCTTAGCTGATAGCCACAAGGAATATCATCCTCTGTATGGGCTTGTTAAAGATATTGGTCGATCCTTCAGAGGGCATGGGAGATCAAACTTCAGTATGTCTATCGAGAACGCAATTAGTGTGCTGATTTCCTGGCCAATCTTGGCATTGGTGCTACTGGCACCTGGGTGTCTGTGGAGGATCCCCCTCCAAGAATTAGGCCCCTTCTAATGGCTGATGCTGCTTCTATTAGTTTCTTGAGGCCTTAGGGTTGTTCGATCTCTTTATGTAACCAAAAAAAAAAAAATACACAGTAATGTTCCTTTTTCTTTTAATAAAAGTGAGAGTCAAACCATAATTTTTATTTAGGTGCCTTATGGCTCTTTTTGGTATTGTTTACATCATTATGGCCTTGCTAAGGGATTTCTAATTTCTTCTAGCCGTAATACCAGCTTTTTCTAACTTGTGTATACACCCTAATAAAAGTTGTTAAAGGAAGTCAATGAAGGAACTGAATTGAGCAGATTAATTTCGGAGTATTATTGATGCTTCTAAGAAACAACCCAACTTTAATCACATGCGTTTGGTTACTTTTGAAAATTAAACTAAATAAACTTGAAATGGTTCAAACTTAATAAGAAGAGAACATTACATCAAACCATAGTTAAGTTCACGTTTGACTAACAGTAAATTATTGGCATGAAACAACAATGTGTCTTCTCAGGCTTCTTTTTCCTTGGAAAGGGTTTCTAATTAGCATTTGCACTTGTCATAATTGTAGCATAATCCAGAACTCAGGCTTTCCTTTTCTCCACTTTGTTATATTTGATGATTCTATCGTTAAATCGTAATAATTTAACCAAATAAATAAAAGTTGCAGAAGAAAAAGTTGATTGCTCCAAAATAAATTAAAATTTCAAAAAAAATCAGATATACAAAACCCTTTGTACTAACTTGAAAATTATAAACAGAAAATAGTAGTAAAAGTACTACATATGATGGGACAAGAAAAGCAGAATCAAATGAGAAAAGGGCATTTGTTAAAGCATGAAGCATCACAACCGACCACGAGTTCATAAAGGCCTATCGCTAGTGGGTAGTCCCACTCCGGCTGTGTGGCGTAGTTTCTCAGACCACACGCCAAAAAGAATGCATATAGAGACTCAATTATACCTTCCAACTGCAGTTGGTGCAGATGTCTCCCAACCCCACAGAAGGACAGAGATCAAAACTCATCCCCTCCCGTTTGTAACTGTTGTTGACAAAAATATATATATATATATATATATATATATATATATATATATATATATATATATATAAACTCAATTATTAAATAAATAAATAATATATATTATATTTTCAAATGTATATTAATTATTTAATGATTACGAATGTCACAGTTACATACATATATATATATATATATATATATAATTAGAATAATTATTTACTATTGTCCTTACTGAAAAACAAAACATGTTGGTGAAAAACAAATAAATAAAAATTGGAGATGTTTCTATTATTTCTAATTAACAATTCATCCTTCGAATTGGAGAGATTGCCTATTTGTTAATTGTAATTTCATCAATACAGCATGCACGAATTTATTAAATTTTTTTTGAAAAAAAGATGAAATAAATCATTTTCCTCCTGTATCATACAAATCATTTTTCTGTCCCCTGTAACTCTAAACAGCTAAACCTACATTTCCCATTATTCAGGAAAGAAGCAAATGCAAACCTTTTTTTTTTTTTTTTTTTCAGGGAACACATTTGTAGAAATTAAAGAAAGAAACGATATTTGAGGACGATATCTATTACATAATATATACGAAAAGCAGAACCTTTGAAACTCTACAATTGTACAAATTCAAATAAATAAAAATCAGGATACGCTATAAAGTACACATACTCATCTTTGGAGCTGATCAGGTGCTGGATTGCTCGAAACAGAAGAAGCCACTGTCAGGCCATTGGGAATTCCATTATCAACTGGTGCTGAAACTCCCCACTTCTTCTCGGTCTCTAACGGTTCAATCACCTTGACAGAACCATCTGTTAACCCAACTGCCAATTGGTTTGCCTCTTGTGGATGCGTTGCAAGGACCAGAGGAAACAAGCTTTGGCTGCCATAAATGAAATCGAGAAGTCTAATTGTGAACACTGACTTCAAAGAAAACTGAAAACACACTATTTTATAACTAAAACCTCACAGCTTTGTCTAATTCTACTAGCGCAATTTGCACGTTTCAACTTACAATGCAAACAAGTAAACATTCATAAGATATTACCCTCAGTTTATTAGCTCTTATATAGTCTATGATTGTACTCTGCATTGATACCAGTACTGAATGGTTATGTAAAAAGATTTTCAATTAAACGAAGCCAGAATTTTTTGACTATGAAGAGTGGGCTACATACGTATGCTTCCTCTACTTCTTGAAACGTTCAACCTTTGGCTGGAACACAAATAACTGTATTTTTCTTAATTTCCATCTTGTTTCAAGTATTTCTCTTCCTCTATGTTAATATGTCTTTTTCCGAACTAATTTGTTAACAGTTTTCATGGCATATTCCAAAACCACCTTTAGTTTGTTCTCAGCATTTTCTCTCTATATCAAGGTCGCTTCTACGCCTTTTCTTTCTTTCTTTATTTCTTATTTCTTTGTTTTTTCAATAGAAACAATAATAGTAGTTAATTGTATAATTAGCTTCATCACCGTACCAATTCCAAACTCTTAGAGAAATCAAGCACATTCTTGACTTATAAATCCCCCTCACCTTAGAAGGTGAGGCAGTTAGTTCCAAAGTTACTTCTTTAGTCTTTACCAACTGCACTAACTCAGAGTTGGCAATCCTACCATTTTTCAAGTGTAACCATCAAACTAATATACTATTCATCTACAACCATATTCACTGTATTTTGATAAACACATCAACATATTTTTCAACTTATTTGTTTCTATGCCTTTAGGATTAACCTTTTCACACATGAACATCTTGAAAAAGAAAAATTACCTTCCACAAATGAAGCAAAAACTACCTTCCACAATTGAAGCGAACACTACCTTCCACAAATGAAGTAAAAACGACAAAATTAAACTGTCTGCTAAGTCTCAATATAAAGTATATTTAGGACCAAGAGGGGAAACATAGGCTTCCAAGAGGATGATCACTTTGAACAGAATACCAAAGGAAAGATTCATATACAGGCCACCTAGGATGCAAAATTGGGTTGCCAGAACTAGACAATGATATGTATAAAATAAAATATCTGTACCACAAAGCACAAGACAAAGAGCAAGGAAATGACTACTGGCAGTTACTAATATGAGAAAAAATTATTCGTTTAGCATCAAAAGTTTTCAAGCTTAAAAGAATTGCACTTGACAAGAATTAGAAAGTTTTACCGTTTCAGATAATTAGATAATTATTCTGCGAAAGTCAGGATTTAGATATTTTTGAGCTTAAATAAAGGCCTCTTATTAACTCTTCTTCTTTTTCTCATAGGAAGTCAAATGATTATTGGAACATTGAAAGCTGTCCTCTTCCTCAAAGACTATTTGCTACTCCCTTTAAACTCTCCAACTCATCAAATTCATTAAGATAAGCACAGTTTATATTATCAAGAATTATTAGGAAAACCTAAGAAAGGAGTATAAAAGCAAAATCAGATGTACTAACCTGTTTGTAGCTGCTGACGACAGGTATGACGATGGAGCAATACGACATCTTAGTCTCAGTGTGTCAGCATCAAAAACACCAATATTACCATCAGTAAAAGCAGCATAAACTAGTAAGCTGTTGCAAGAGTATGCTGCATAAGATATGGGTGCAGACAGGACATCTTGAGGCATCCACTGCAATGACAGAATACATTACAAGAAACTTAGCCTCCAGGCACCAGTCATACATAAGTTGGTAGAAATAATATTTACCTGTCTAACACACTCCATCTTGGAGGCATCGTATATGGCCAATTGTGTTTCATGAAACACTAGTAAATAAATCTGATCAGAATGGAATTGTACTCGCGTATCACCAGCAGGTGCCTTCCCAGCGGGCAGTTGGATTGCTACAGATTTGATCTTTTCCCACTTATCAGTGTTCCAGACACAAAGCTGCAAAACAGAATCATAAAAGCTAAGTCAAGATAAATGCATGTCATCAACCAACATGTGAAAGCACCATAATTTAATGACTTATCGAAATATTTTAAACGAAACAAATCATGTTTTGCAACTTTTTTATGGGAAGAAATTTAATGACTTATCAAGAACATTAAGTCTTTGAATCACAAGAAAGAATGATGATGATCGAATAGCATATTAAAATGTTTCAAACATACACATACCATGAGATGAAGTGACAATTTCATGTTGAGGTGGCAACGGAGTGAGAGGTCTATGCTATGTGCACAAATTTCAAAAGATGGAAAGAGCATAGAGCTTAAAAAAAGATGAAACCAACATGTAATTCAACATTATAGGTTTAACTTCTCAACCTGGAGAACAATTGTTGCATGCGTTTGCAGTGCCTAAAGAGGGTGTTTCAATTATGCCAAGCCCACGTCTACCACAAACATGTAGAACCATGGTTGAAAGTTGAAGAAAAAAAGGGTTGAAAAATGGACAAAGGGGGTGACATCTCTGCATTTATTGGTTGGAAAGAACATAAGGAGAAAAGGACCAACTAAATCATCTAAAGGAGAGAGAAGAAGAGGCACAAATGGTTAAAGATGAACCACACAGGACCACTTTGTTAAGCTGTCGAATCCAAGGAACTTAAGGCTAAGTTACCTGGGCATCTGCCCCTGATGAAACAAGGATATTGAGGACGGAGGAGAAGGCCAATCCTGTTATGCGCTTCTGGTGACCTTTCAATCTTGTTTTTACCTGAAAATTACAAAACCAAGCAGTCTGCATTGAGAATCATTTCAAATGAATGAGGGTACTAGATGCTGTTCATAATTACCTCATCAATTCGAACATTGTAGATGTGGATGGTCGAATCCTCCATCCCAATTGCTATAATGTTATTATCTTGTGGATGAAATGCTAGGAACGTGGAAGCTGGAGGAGGTGACATAAATGTTGTCATCACCTGCAGATCAGGTTAATCTCATTAATGGCTCAAACTGTAACTCTGCTAAATATATATGACACTAATCTAGAGAAAAAGCATATGTGCAACACATTATAATTTTACCTTGAACGTCATCATGTTGAACAATGAAACCTTTCCTCCGCATGCAGACATCACATATGAATCGTTCTTGGACAGAGCAATGCACGGAACTGCTTCTTCAAGGTTGACATCTGAGACATCATTAGTCATAAGAAGACCACTAGCTGGTTGCCAATGCTGTGGAGCAACACTGGCAGTGGCCTTCAAACCTCATTCTATTCAGCAATCTTTTTCTTCAATAAATTTTAATTCAGATTTTACACTGAAATCATTAATGAAAGATAGATTTGCCAATTAAACCAATACCTTTCCACTTGGATTTCGGTCACTGCGACTCCATTTCCATAGTTTTTGCGTCCCATTTGATCCAAGGGCCAAAATACCAAAGCCAGAGTTTGTATAAAGGAGCCGAACAACCTAAAGATTGGGCCCCCATTACAACAACATCTTGATGAATACATCATAATAATTTTTTGAAGAGAAATATCCACAAACCTTGCTCACAGAATCCACACCCTCTGACATAGTTACTACTCGACACTTTGCTGGATCCACAATTTCAGCTAACACCCAGGACTTAGCTTTATCTGATACATCTTCCAGATTTCTAGCCTTGTCTATAGGATCAACTCCATGCTACAAAAGGTAAGTAGTAATACTTAATACTAAGACTAAAAGTTTAGCAATAATCCTTCCGAAGTAATTCCCCCAAGACTGATATTACTCGGGTACACAACTTACAATAATGGCTACAGGATTAGCAGGAGAGCTCCTGTCTAAGCGCTCCACTTTGCCAATGGATGGAACGACATTTGCAATTGCTGTAGCACCAGAAACCTAAACAATGAAAAACATATTAAATACAAAGGTTCTTGGAAGGTTCTGTAATTGCATACAGGGGGAATCACTTGTAATTTCCTTTGAAATCACAACCTTAGCTGTAGAAGATTCAATAGGTGTTCTCAATGCTTCGAAGGCTCTGTTTTCAATTCCCTTCAAAGATCTGAGACCTTCAGTGCTTGCCAGGACCTTGAAGCCATTATTTGCTGTAGAAACAGCAAGGAGATTCCCTTCCTTGTTGAATCTCAGGCGGGGAAGACTCTGAAACAACTCACAACATTAGAGATTTAAGCTCGTAATAATGCCTAAAGCACATAAATGATAGAATTCTCACAGCGAGTCCACCCTCAGCTTCTGTGCTAGTCAGGATGTTGACATTGTCCATGTCCCAAAATTTTATTTGGTGATCTTCACCAGCAGCCAAAAAGTGATTCTGTGCTGTGTCAAATTGAACAACCCCTGCTGATTTCTTTCTAAAACCACTGTATGTCCTGTTTATTTTTCCTTCACTTTCATTCCATTCAACAAGGAAAGATTCTCCTTCTTTACTTGTTCCACACGAAAACAATCTAGGGGAGGGGCAGAGAGGAAGATTGAAAATGCATCAGTTATGAAACCATATTCATCCAACTAATAGAAAAGTATGTGCTCCAAGAAATTAACACTTGGATTCCACTTTCCTTACCTAGATCCATCAGCACTATAAAGCATCGTAGTGCAACCATGACCAGGAGCATCATAATCAACTCTTGAACCCACAGTGTCATACAGCCAAGCTTTTATTTTTCCATCAAAAGCAGTTGAGAATATGAACTGCAGTGGTTCAAAGAGCCATTGAAATTTAGGCACATTCAACCACAAGTAAGGAGGCGAAGAAAAAGAATTAAATAGGTCCATTAGGGGTAGCCTAATCACATTTGGTAACTCTTCATTTGGTTATCATAAAGCACATATATTTCAAAATTAGTATTGGCTATATACAAGGAAATTCATAGAACATAACATGAAAGGCAAGCCTTGGTGCAATGGTTGAAGTTTATTCACTATGACATTGAGCCCACATATTCAAGTTCAAAAACCAACACTCATATATGATGAGGGGGGAGCATATCACACCTTCCCCAATAGTCACAATGGTGGGTGCTTGGGATGTTCTTTCTTTTTCCAATGGCATAACATACCACATAGACATTTGCTAAAGACATTTTTTGACAAAGTAGCATTGATATTCTTTTTCGATTGAACACAAAGTATTTATTTCATAAATGCTAGTAAGTTTTTAACTTTCTTTTGTTAGGTATGGTAGACTGAATAATAGTCTCATATTGGGTATGGGCAACTGCATCATAAGGATAATAAGTTAGGATCAAACTCTCATTAGTACCAATGCCTTTTGGAGTAAAACTACCCACCTTGGCATATAAGTGAGTAAGTTGGGAATAATATGGAAACTAGTAGAGAGATACAAACCCATTCCAACATCTTTGACATTATAGTAAATCAACTAGATATTTTTATATCATGGATTCCATAGAGCGATATCATATAAAAGATGGTACTACAACTATGCTCCAATAGCTTCTTGATATTATCATCCACCAGCATAAATAAACAGCCTGCTAGAAACACATTCCAGTTTCATTATTGTTCCTAAAATCCTAACTGATTGATTTGGCTTCTCTTCCTTATTTGGCCACTGCCACTATGGAAAAACAGTTCTTCAGACACAATTCTTCCATACCTGAATGTTCTCCTTGTGATGAGGACATATTGAATAAACTGGCGCCTCATGGCCTTCAAAGTTGAAAAGTTTTCGTCCTGTCATATCCCATACCTACCAAATAAAAATCAATTAGCAAATCAGAAATTACAATGAGAATTAAAACATGATGTTTTTAGTGTTAGTAATCTACTTTCATGTCACCTTTATTATTTTATCATCGCCACAAGTTACTATACATAGCTTGCTTGGATGAGAAAATGCCAAGTCATTAACGCCACCAACATGAGCATCAATCTACCCCAAACAAAGAGGAAATCTTTTCAAAAAAAAAATTAAAAGAAAATAAAAGACAGAAGATTTCTTTCTTGCTTACAAGAAAAGCTAAAGCTCTTAGTATACCTCTAAGCGCTGACGTAAATCAGTTGGTCCATGATAAGCATATAAATGAATTAGATGCTTTGTAAATGCAACACCTGCAAGAAGGAAAAATATGTTAAGCAGCACTTGTAGACTTCCAACTAAAAATGACTCTTTCACAAAAAGCACATACCCATCAAATTCCCATCAGGACTCCATGACACACAATTAATAGATATTGCTGGATCTTTAGCAAAGGCAGCCTGTAAGAGACATCAACTGTTAAAACTCCATGATTGTTTGTTCCTACAAGATCTCAAATTTTTGAACAGGGTAAGATATTGACTGTTAAAACTCCTCAATTATTTATTTCTATAAGATCCCAAATTTCCAAAACGGAGAAACCAAACACAATAGATAACCAGAAGTCTACCTCTATTAGCGTAAGCTATTGAATTTACAATGGCCAACATTAGGGCATAAACAACTTTCTTTTAGAACTAAATAAAAGAACTTTTCACAGTACATTGACCATCCCAATCAGAACAATAATCAATATGCTTCATCTTACAGTCCATTCCATAAGAGGATATACACAAAAGGTTAGTGTGTTAAAAAAAAAAAAATCAAACATTTAACAGAAGAATACATTAACAATCATTAATATAAATCTGTTTATGTATCCATCTTTGAAAAATCTATGAAGAGATTCTATGACAGATACCTGAAATAGGGGAGAACAATTTGCAGGGTCCCAAATCCTGAATGCCTTCGAAAATAATCTCTCTTTCGATCCAATTTCCCATAGAGTAATTTCTCCATTAGCAGAACCAACTAACCAAAACAAATAAACCCAATTAAGAAAGATCACAAATTTTGGAAGTTATTTGATTACAAAATAATTGGCCATGAAGCTGAGGAAAGATTTTACTAAATTGTACTTGTTGTAAGATTTGAAAGTAAATTACAATTTGAGAGGTACATAAAGTATGGCTTCCATACCAAGAAGTAAAGTATGGTGAGAAGGATGAAAATCCATGCTTGTGACATTGGAACCTTGATGAATGGTACAAACTACTGTTCTTGGCAAGTCATCTATTGACCAGGATGTTTGTTGTAGTGCTGATGGATAAGTTACCTAATATATAAGATGAGAGCACAATAAACATTATGTCAAATTGTTCAGATCACTAGCAGTAGAAAATTGCTCTATAGCATCTATGATATCTAGAATGGTGAAAGAGTTGCCATAAAAATTTAGAATCCTTTAGATTTACCTCATCAACAGGCTGTGCAGCAGAACGCAAACGTTTAATTAGTTGTTCATGGTCATTACTTTGGTAATCAACCATACCAATAGCATTAGGTGGTGTTCTTGGACGCTTTACGATGGAGACTGTCAGGAGCAAGAGAATGACATCATTATATATCAGGAATCACAGCGCATGCAGATTTAGAAGAAGAGGAAAACACAATAAGTTCTTCCACACAAAATTCATAATTCTGCAACTAAACCACTAATAAGAACTTGCATAGGAGGCCTAACCTTGATTTGGTTGTATAGGTATTGATGATCCAGGAACAACAGTTGACTGAACAGACGAAGATGCTGTAGCATTTGCCATCCAACCAGCCAAAGCATTTGCATTTGACACTGCTGCTGCTGCAGTAGGTGGGAAGGGCTGCACATATTTCATACAAATTTCATTTTATAGTACCAAAAAGTAGAGGGCCTTAGATTAATTTACACCCAAAACAACATGAAATAAATAAGAGACATAACATCATACCCCATGCGCTCCAAGGGCCGCATATGTAGCAGGTTTTCCAACCGGAAGAGTACCTGGAGTAGGGGCACGAGCTCCATTTGGTGGCGCACACGTGTGGTCTGTGAATAAAGTCTTGATATCTGGGTTAGGTCTGGGATTCTTGCAAAGCTGGTGCTGCCAATTCAAACTGAAAATTCAAAATGTTTAACAAGTCAAGCAAACGTTTGTGAACTGAACATCTTATGAAAACATATACTTCGATGCCTAAAAAAATTATCATGAGAAGAAAAATCATTTTCATAAAGAAAATGAAAGAAAGAAAAACTGCTTGATAAGTGCTATGCTAAAATTCCAGCTAAGTGGATCACCCCTCATAGAATTCAAAATGGGAATGGAGAGTTTTGCACTCGTCTCAAGGGGCTAGCTATTTAGGTGCTATAATAAGCCATAAACCTGGAATTGAAATACGAAAAACACAAAAAAACCAAAAAAAAAAAAACTATGTTTTAATAATTGTAAATTGCAGCCACCATGTTATAAGCTCTACCTTTGATTTATTAAAGTCCGCAATCTAGATGCTCTCAAAGTAGGAAAAACTAGCTTATCGCGAAAAAGAGGATTTGCTTCGATCAGCTTCTTAAGCTCAATCACCATTATGCTTCGTGCTGATTTAGTATCACCATACTTGGATAATTGTTCATTTTCCCTGCATTCGAATACAAGTATATTTTATCATGTGCTCATAAATTTGGAGTTTTCCTTCAATATCATCACTGTTTGTGAATTCCAACAACTACCAGTCTACGTAATGCTAACAGTAGTAAACTTGCCTAAAATTTTCAAGTGTTAAAAGCTGAGTAAGTTCTTTGTACAATTCTTCATTGTATGTCGAGAATACTTTCAAGTCCTTCACTAATATATCAACAGCTTTTGCCCGCTCATGCCTAAGTAACAAAATAAACATGAAGAAAAACTGTAACAGACAAACATAAAACCAAAAAAAAGTTTAAAAAAACAGGACGAAAGAAAAAAGAAATGGGATAGTTTAGCACATAAACAAAACCAGGAAATATAAATAATTAAATAAATAATCAATTAAAATAATGCTTACGGCATACCTATCCAGAGCTTCCAGATACTTCTGCTTCCTGATCTCAAAGAAAATCTTCATGGAGTATCTATTGTCATCTACCTTAGTAAATCCAGAGAGATATTTCTCCACTTCATCCCATTCTCCAGCATGCGCTTTCTCCTCAAAGTACTTCAAGTTGAAGAAAAAACCCGACTCCTGCTCCAACCTAACGCAAGAACACCACCAAACATATCGAAGATTGCAACAAGTCACAGAAAAAATAAATTTAAATAAATAAATTGAGAATCACAAACAAGACTACATATATAAACACAAAATGAACCAATTTATCAACTCACTTATGAACAGACTCCTTAAATTTCTCCTCCTCGAGAAATTGCAGAATCAGAAACACCAATTCTCTGCTCAAAGACGACATCTTTCTTTCCAAAACCAAGCTCAAACTATCTCGAAAACTCAAATCCACAAAAAATAAATAAATAAATAAATTCAAATCAGTTCAAAATCCATTAACAGCACAAGAAAATTAAAGATCACCAGCAGAACTGAATAAACAGACCTCGAATTACCTAGAAAACCAAGTAAACGTCGAAAAACCAAAATTCAAGCTCGAATTAGACTCGTAAGAGTTTAAGAAAAACTCACAGAAAACAGCGAAAATTTGAGATTCAAGCTCGTGGCTCCTTCGTCATTCAAACTCTTCAGCTTCCACAAATTTTCTTCTAGGGTTTCTGCTCTCGTGTCTTCTCGGCAGTCGGCTCGAGCTTAAACGAACTGCTGCCGTAAAGAAAGATAAAGAAAGAAGAGAGAGAAAGAAAAAATTGAGAAAGAGCGACTTCGTCTCGCTTTTGTTGATACGTTTTGCAGAGACCTTCGTGCCCACCGACTTATCAGTCATAACTACACCAACTTCTCTGATAAGCCAACTTGCTTATCATGCACTTCGTATAATGTGAGAGAGAAAAGTTGCGTGATCTTTTCGCGGAACCGAAACCACAAACTTAAACCTGGTGCATATTCTCAGTAACGTCCACCACTGATAACGCTGTCGGAGGTGACGTGTCGCTTTCTCCCAGTTCAACAGAAAAAATCGTTTTTCCAATTTCTAAAATTTTCTTTTTTTTAGTACGTCGAATTTCTCGAAGTTTATGTTTTTATTCTTCTCGCGAGATAATGGCGATTGATTGACCGTGCGTGCGAGTTAGTGTGAGGGCCGTCGTCAGTGTTTCAATGCTAATTAAATCGGGTTGCCTCACCAACTTCGGCTTTTGAGAAGTAATTATTCAATGCCCCCTTAGATCAGCTTCCTTTGATACACCAGCGCTGCACGTGGACATATATAACTTTATTTAATTCATGGTTTGATGCTCTTTTTATGTTTGCTTCCCAATGGTCACTTATCTATTTTTTAAAACCAAAAAATTAAAGAAAAGTTGGGATTTATAACTGGTGGATTGGATTTGGAACCCAAAATTTATGTAATTTTTTGAAGAAATAAAAAGATAAAAATAGTTTTTAAAAAAATAGACCGAACTAATTAAATAGTATATGTGGGGTTTATTTAATTATATTTAAAAATATTTAAGGTCTTCCAAAGTTAATCAATGGACATAATTTATTAATTTCCTAAGTTAAAATATTTAATTATATATAATAAATACTTAGGTACTTTCTATGTTTTACCTGTAATATCTTCCGTTTTCATCTTATTTTTATTTTTATACTATTAATTTTATTTTAATGGAATTAAGATTGTATTTTGATAATAAATTGAATTTCAATTTTTTACACCATACTTTGTCAGCTTTAATATTTTTTTTGCAATTTACCCTTTACATTACAAATTTTACTCTTAATTGTACGTATTAATATTTTTTTAATATTAAATAATTTATTTATATTAAAAGGTGAATATATATTTAATTATTATAATTAATATTTTATTTTTTTAAAACAACAATCAAATACACTAGTAAGGTCTAATACCCTTTAAATATGAGTTTCGAGTTTAAATTTAAAATATGAAAAAAAAAAAAATCACACTGAAAGAGTTACGCATTAAAGGCTCTATAATAGTTTAAACGATAATTAGTCTTAAGATGCTTAACTATATTTATTTAATAACAATTTAAAAGACCATTGCAAAAAAAAAAATAGTAAACTAAGTAGATTTAACATTTTTTTTTTGTTAATTAGCTATTTAGACATCTGAGTTTGTATGTACTAATCTCTTCAACTCAGCATTATTTTGGAGCTCAATTAAAGGATGACATTAGATTACAGTAGCACAAAACTATAGGGCACACCAAAATGACATAAGTTATTTTAAAAAGTTTTATTTTTTAGTTTTTACAATAATTAAAATATAATATAGATAATCTTAATAGTATTAAAAATTACATAAATAGATCATAAAAAATGTTATTATTTAATATTAACTTTATATCAAAATTGACGAAGGGGTCAGTGTTAAACAAAAGCATCGTCGACATCAAAGGTTATGTCGTTTTAGTGTTATGGATGATATGCCCTTAATAATTATCTATATATTATATTTTATGCGTGAATAATTATCACAAAAAGCACTTTCCATCACCCAAATAAAGGCAAGGCTTTAGTGTCTTGTATTCAGGTATATGTCACGAAGTGATTGGCTGCAATACCATCTTTAACGCATTTCATTATTGAAGTCTTCTCATTTATAAATATGCCATACGTGCTTTGTGGATATTACAAAAATAACTCAATTTTCAAATAGATTGGTCACAATTCAATTTATATTATACTAAAGCGCACTTTAAAGTACAATTTAAATAGTTCAATTCAATCCAATTACGATCGCGGTAGGTCATTTACGCCATAAAATAGTATTGGCGGGTCATGGACGCACCTCGAAAGGCAAAAGACCTAGCCACTTCAAAATTCTACTTTGAAAAAATTAATTATATAAAATATTATTTTAAAAGTGATTATTTTTTATAACTTTTTAAAAATTATGATATTGGTTATTATAATTTTAAGTAAGTAATTTTATGATAAATTAATGATTTTACCCTTTTATAAAAAATTAGAATACTCTTCTTATTGAGGGTAGAATGATAACTTTGATATAATTTGAATGTAAGAAAGCTGATTGTTTAAATTATGATTTTTTTTTTTTTGGTTTGATTTTATAAATTAATTTAAAACTTTAAAATTTAGAGTTTATGCATTTAATTCGGTTAAATCACCCTTTTTAAAAGGTTTTTTTTAAGTTCATTTTTTATATATATAACAAAAAAAGCGTTTTGTATTATTGTTTTCTTGGCAACTTAAAGTGCAAAAAAAAAAAAAAATCAAATATAATATTTTAAAAAACCTCAGCTAAACAAGGTTTTATTAGAAATTATTAATTTAAGAACTAAAAATAGTTTTAAATTCTTCAACTAAACACAGTGTTAGACGTTCACATTGTTTTAAGTACACTACATTATATCTTTAGGTTAACTGTCCTCTATTAATCTAAGAATTTTTTTTTTAACGCCTAACTCACTCGCAAATAAAATCTTTGTAATTAATTTTATTTAAAATAAAAAATACATATTTATATTAGTATTCTAAATATACATTACAACTAAATAACATTGAATTATCTTGAATCATAAACCAACACATAATTCAAGTCAAAACTTTTTAAATAATTTTCTTTTAAACTTTAAAATATTTATTATTTAATAATTACAGTATGTATTTAAGTCAAATACTATTACATTGTCTTAAATTATAAAACTAAAGCATAATTCGAGTCAATTCAATAAATAATAATAATAATAATAATAACATATTTTTAAGGTTGAAGGGTTGGGTGAAATTAATAGCTTGAATAACGTGTTATATTACAAATTACATATTGTATGTATAAATTAAATATTTTTTTTGTCTAGTTATAAATTAAATATTGAAGGCCGCCCAAAAAAGGGAAGGAGACACCTCAGAATGAGACGCTTCTTTAGCGAGTTAATGCGTTTGTTCTTTTGGCGGTGAAGGGAAAAACGTAAGCCATTTTGTTTTTGGCAAATCCAAACAAATCCCGGGTGGCGTCTCAATCGTGCGGTCACGCTGCTTAGATAATGACAAAAATTTCATCATCCCCGTGCTTATCCAATGGAAAGCTCGCAATTGTTTCAAAGTCTGTTCAAACGGACATTTAATTGTTTCGTAGTCGCTGTTTGGCAAGCACCGACGGCTGTGGAAATACTGTACCAATCATATTTATGGGTGTATTTATGCTATTAAATAAAAATAATATAATATTATATATATATATATATCATATTTATGGGTGTATTTATGCTATTAAATAAAAATAATATAATATTATATATATATATATATATCATATTTATGGGTGTATTTATGCTATTAAATAAAAATAATATAATATTATTATATATATACATATATATATATATATATAATAATATCATATTTATGGGCGTATTTATGGTATTAAATAAATATAGTTAGATTACAAGTAAGAAAATTAAAATATGAAAAACAATAAAGTGAAGGAAAGGCAAAGAAAAACTCCTTTTATTATTGTAAAATTCTTGTCAAGTTGGTATTGTCATATACTTAAAATCTCGTCAACTTGAAAACATCTCTCAAGATTGATCGATTATTTGCGCAATATTAGGTAATGTTAGGGCATGATTTATGATTGTTTTGCTCAATCCTAGGCCTGGCAGTGGGCCCAACATCATTTTTAGAAAAAAATTACTTAAAAAAATACTTTTTAGAAAAATTACTTAAAAAGTTACTTATTTTACAAAAAATGATCTCTTGTTTTTTTTCTAAGTAGAAAACTATTATTTGCGAGTGATGTTAGAAGACTACGCTTTATTGATATAATTTTGTGATATTATATTTCAGAGTTGTTAAATAACCTTAAATTACACAATTACACCTTACATCAAGTGTTAATTACATGATCGAGGAAGTCTAATAACTTTTAAATACAATGTTAAATAAGTACCTCAAACAATTATATCCCTCTTATTTTTCATTATTTTTACCGTAGAATAAGCGTTGTCCAATGCCTCAAAAAAGAATTTTTACATACAAAGAAAAAAAACTTTAAAAATGCTTTTTCTTTTATCTTAAATTATATTTTATGGATTGGCTTTAACCGAATAAAAAAAATGATTCTTTTATCTTAAATTATATTTTATGAATTGGCTTTAACCGAATCAAATTGAGCAATCCCACCATATTAGGATAAAACGGTATGTCCAAATAAAATTTTTTTTATCTTGTATTACTTACAAATATAAGATTATGATTAATTTTTATTATATTCTATCCTAATTCGGGTTATCAAACAACCCCTTAATTAATATATCTTAAAGTCTAGGACCCGAATATTAAAAGATTATATTGGAATTGATTTGGTAACACATTTAAGTAAATAAGAAAAAGAAAAAAAAATAGTTGTTCGTCATATTGGTGCTTTGGTGCTAAACGAACCGTTTTCCCTTTTAGTTGTTATATCACGATAAAGCGGGAAAAATAGTTCCCCGCACTTATATTTTTTTTATAAATTAATCATCCAATACACCTGAATCGTACATACGAATGACGTCATGAGTATCGGATGACGTCGCATTATTTCAGTCTAAGACCATCAACGGTCGAGGACCTCGAGGACTTCGGTCCCCACTTGGCCTTTTGCTTGCAGTGTACGCACCCAACTTTCTGCGGTTGAAAATTAGTTGGAAGTTGAAGTGGGTTGGGAAGTTGGGGGGAATTTAATGAATGGACAATATTAACCTCACTGTGAACCGATTAATTACGTAAGACACGTGGAGCGCTATGGCGCTGGAATACAATTATCTAGTTTTATCGATATGATAGATATATATAAATGATAAATCTTCTCAAGTTCTCGCCTTCTCGGTCTAGTTTTTCGTGAGAAATAAATTCGATGTCAAAGTCACTCAGTTAAAAGCGTGTGGAAGGAACTTGTGGCCGTAAAAACAATTTTGATATTCATGTGGGTCCAACGTGTCCCATTCCAGCCACGTGTCCATTTGATTAGACGTCAGAAAAGACGAGTTTGATTGATAAACGAGCATATGTTGCTTGCTTGCAAATCATCGAAAGTTGACAGAAATCAGTTGGTTTCGCTTCATGCATTGGCGTGATGGCCCAGAAACCCGCCACGTGGATTTCCGTCAAATGTACGTTGTGTGATATTACTGGGACGTCGCACGTCTATCAATAATCATATTTGACTTCCTTACAGCTTCAAATGCATCGAGTGCGATCGCAATTCGTAAGCACCGGGAGGCATTTTAGTTTCCGAGCCCAACGTGCCCATTGCACGCCACGTTACGACCAACATGGACCACATTTTCTCTATTTCTCTCTATCTTTTTTTCTACTTTCTTTTGTATTATATTATGCCTCATTTTTCGTACTTAAAATTTTTTTTTATCATATTCTGCTTTAAAAAATATAACTCGAACAATTTATTAATTTCTTTTGTATTAAATACAAAAATATTATGTATGGCTTGAAATAATTCCATTTTAACACAAATAATAAATAATAAAATATTTTGGAGCCCATCGTACTGATTTGATGTATTTATTATAATTATCAGTAAGCTTAAATTATTTTAATTGTTTTTAAATTTATTTGTTGAATTTGCTAGTTCTTATTGCTTCTTTTAATGTTTTTGTCACGTGTTGACAGTACCTTGTTGCATTATTGAAAGAAGCAAAAGACACCAAAAGGGGCGGTGAGGGTCACGTGAGTAAGCCAGTTCGAGTTAAAGACCACACGCTCGACGCCTTTGGATTGAAGTTGGTGAATGGGAAAATTTCCATTGCATAAATACTTTTTTATAACTAAATTTGGATTGCTAAATACATTGAAAAAACTAAAATGAGAAATATAAAAATTAATTACAATAACTAAACTATTTTTATTAAATTTAGAAAAAAAATTGAAAGTAGGTAGGTAGGGATACATTTTAGATAAAATGAAACAGGAATAAATGGGATTTTAATTATTATTACCTCATGAAAGTGACACTAACGTATATATCATAGCTACTTATTCAAAAAATTCTGCAGATTATTTTTAATAATAGATGAAATGAGACAGGTGTGACATGGGTTTTAATTTATTATTAATAATATATATTACGTGTGTAAGGGGAAAAGACGATCTAGAGAATTCAAAGTTGTCGTTATCCCTCCTTTGTCTATTTGGATAGCAAAATGAAAAGGCAAGGTGACATTGATTAATTTTTGAAAACCGACTTACCATTTAAGGTTTTTTTTTTCAATCTATATATATTACATATAATAATAAAAAATACTTTATTTTTCAGGATAAAGTCTATTTAATTATGTTTTTAATAATATTTCTCAAATTCTTTGGTTGAGATGAAATTATTTTTTTCCATCTTGATTGAAAATAACAATTTGATAATTAGAAGCTTCCTTTTACTCTTAGATTTTTTTTTTCATTAAATTTGAATTTGTTATCCACCATTCAAACAACTTTTATAAGTACCCGGCTTAAATTTTTTCTTTTTTTAATTCCTTATTGTCATTGTAGCCTTTTTTTTTTAAATTTTGGTCAACTTGCGACTATTTTTCTGTTAAGATGCCCATTTTTAATTAAAAAAATCTATAAATAATAGTTTTAATAAATAACAATTAATAAATCACTTTAATATAACTTTTAAATTCATTATAAAAATACTCATTGCTGACGTACCTATGCTGCATATATATATATATGTGTGTGTGTGTTGCATTGTTGGTAATTTTTTTTCTTTGTCCTTCAAAACTATTGTTTTTGACAATGAAAAAGAAAATATTTTTGAACTTAGAGTTTTTTATTTTATTATTATTATTTTTTTTGGTGTGTGTAAGTGGCTTCCATTTTAAATGAAGGTTTTAGCTGGAGGAAAATACAAAAGAATAAGAAAAAACTTATTCATACTAATATCTTTCACTTTTTTATAAAGTTTTGGTTATACCATAAAACTTAAATTATTATCAAATATACCATATATTAAGTTTAGGTCTCTCATTTCCATTTTTTCATTGTTTCTTATTGCGAACAAATTTTTTTCCATAGGTTTGAAATCTCCAATGACTCGACGACGAAGAAGAAGCCATTGAAGAACAAATGGACGTATTTTGAATAGTCTCCCAGTTGGACAGTTGAGACAAGCACATTAGTATATAGTTTTCTTCTTCAATTTTGTCCTTCAATTTGCTATTGTTCATTGCGCATACACAGTGGGAACCTTGATCTGCTACTATTCACGGCATAGATCTGAAGATTGTACCAAAAATCCAAAGGATTTATCTAAAGATTCGTCTATTCCTGTACCAGTACCAGTGAGATTTGAACTTGATGTAGAACAGAAGAGGCAATCAAGACGAAGAAGAACAAGTAGATAAAGATCTTGGTGATTCAATGGAGAATCCATCAGGAGCGGCAAACCCTAAAACATCAGAAAAGCTTGTAGGAGTAGCACCAAAACTACTAGAAGAAGAAGAAGAAGCAACAATAGTCAAGGTGAACAACAAACTGTTCACGGCGTTGACGACAATGACGGGGCAACGGGGCACAACAACAAAACAGTGAACATTGTAGCTTCTCTACGCAAGAACAAGCCACTACTACTAATGCGCAAAAATAGATACCTAAAATACAGAGTATCTCAAACGAAACCAAAAGAGGAAGAGGAACAAGGAGACGCTGGAGGCGACGATGATCCATGGTGGTGGTGATTTAGGGTTAGGTTTTTTGGCGACGAGACCATGGTTTTCAAGAAGATTAAAAAAACCCTAGATGGTGAGAAAACAGGAGAATTTGAGACCATAACAGTGTTGGTGGTGGCTTTAGCTTTTTTGCCTTCATTTTCTGATGTTCTAGCTGCTCCAAGTGTGATTAATGGCTCCAAAGCTTGCTTGCCACGCTTACGAGATGAACAGTGAGGATTGTTGTTGAGCTTCAGCGATGAATAGTATAAGAAAATGGTTAAGAAAGGAAGAAGAAGTTAGAGAATTAAAGCGCGGTCCAGGGATTCGCTAGGATTCTAAAGGCTCAAGCGAGGAAGAAAAAGTCAAAGAGTGAAAACACGAAGAGGCTACAATGGCAGTGGATAAGCGACAGTGGTGGGTGGTGAAGGTTTCACCTTGCCGAGCTGCCATTGTCTCTCACGAGACTCGAGAACGAAGAAGCCACCGAAGAGTGAATGGATTCATCAAAATGCTCACTCCAAGGATAAGCTATCAATGCAATCTCGTTGGCCCATCACCATTATAACTACTACTATTCTTATTTTTCTCTACCATTGCAAGTTTTGTCTGCTCCATAGTTACTGCTACACGAACGCCATCGCAACTAATATTTGTGGCATCTCACCATCACCACTGCTATTGTTTTTTGGATGGTTGTTGAGGTTTTTTGACTCGTTCAGTGTTTATGGTTTGCCTAATTGCTTCCTCACGAGGATCTAATTTTGTTTTTGATTTGGTGTAATATGATCTGCTATGATTGATCAAGCTGTTATGATCATTTGTTATTTTTAAAAGAAATGAAGAAAAAAAATATTAATTATACTACACAAATTTACAACCTGAAATTAAGTTTTTTTTATTCTATACTAACAATATACCAATGTTATACCATATATGTTCAATATATCTAATTTTTATATTGTATACCATCAATATACTAATATTATACCAATATATATGTTTAGTATACCTAATTTTTTTTTATTGTATACTAATAATATACCGACGTTATACCAATATATATGTTTAGTATACCTAATTTTTTCATTGTATATCAAGAATATATCAATATTATATTGAAACACCCCAACCCCCGAGGCTTTCAATTGGACTTAACTACAAGGCGGGTCTAACCGGTGTTATTTTACAATTATACAACTTGACTTTCCATTCCTTTTATCCCATGCCTTAAGCAAGAGTACTTAACTAAACATTTATTGATGAAATTCAATAAGACAATTATACAAGAGATAAAAAGAATTAATTTCAAATGTTTATTGATTTGATAATGTTAGGAAATATGATTAGTTGGCATTGTTGGTGCTTGAGGTGTATTAGAAATATTTTAGAATTCTTCATGATTTAGAAATCAAAATATTTCTCTTAGGAAACTAAATTTC
>JAJIYU010003877.1:0-25579 GCA_030144865.1 Tinospora cordifolia
AGAGAGAGAGAGAGAGAGAGAGAAAGCCTAAAACGATAATGACTAATAAGTGAAATACGCTTTAAGTGGAAGAACAAAATAGACAATTAATACATGAAAAGAAGGGGAAAACAAAACAAAACAATACAAAAGAAGATGTAGTATAGTTAAGACCATACATCCTAGAATTTGAAAATGAATAAGCAGGACCTCTAGATATGTACCAACATTTGACACCCATACCCAAGTATAGATCACATATATCATGACAAAATTACAGGAAAAACATTGGTTCAAAGAAATAAAACGTAATAAAGCTATCATCAAACTAAGAAATAAAAATTCCATATTAGTTTCACTTCCTACTTCTCTAAGATTTTCTCTATTTCACTCGTGGTGTTGTCATGCTACTTCAATATACATGAGAATTACATACGTGAATCTAGTTTTTAGTTTTTGACTTCATTTAGCTTGAACTTGTACAGCTGAATTTACTTTTTCTTCTTCTCTATAGAAACTACACAAAATTAATCAGAGATAAAAATGTGGCACAAATGGTGTTTATATCAATGTGTTATTGATACGTTCAATCTTTTAAAAGCATATCAATTTTCTGTACGCTATTTTGTGTGTTCTTGAGGCTTTCATATCAATGTCATTCATGTGTTCCACTCTCATGGCCTTAAAATAGAAGATCACTACTTGTTGTTACGTGGGATATTTTTTATTTACACTACCTACCTCTGCATATATTATACCTGATTAAAATATAAAATAGATCAGTATCTATCAGTTAACAAATATAATATTAAACTGTTATTTTAATTTTACACTACACTTACTTTTGATTTATGAATATACCATCTTAATTATAAAATTATATTAATAATGATTAGATAAAAGAGTACATGCATATAGCACAGGGTCATAAACTTGTTGGCCACTAACCTACTATCAAAGTTTGTCAAATTTCATTGAATTTGACTTCTACTATGCATTTTGATGATTCAAAAACTTGAAAAAATAAAAAAAAATAAAAAAAATTGACTGATTTTAGATTTTTGCAAACCATGATAAAAAAAAATGGACTTAGAGAGGCATAAGTACTCATAGTAAAAAGCCCATGTGGAGTAGAAGACAGATTTATTGCAGCTTGCTTCTCTTTCCATGCAGCTGAGCATTCATATAAAGAATGAGAGAAATACGAATTAGTAGGAAGTAAGAGTTGTCGAAGATAAAGCCTGCTAATGTTATTCAATGAGGCTACGAGGAATGCTCAATGAATTGGTTGTTTGTGCTACTGTAGTTAGAGCAGTGTTATATTAAATAAGAGCAAAGAAAGATCCATTTGAACTTTCTTAACTTTATCATATACTGTAATTTCTAGATCAAAAATCAGATTGTAAAATGCAAGACAGATTAGATAATAAAAGTTCACTTATGATTTGCAAGGCTCTCAGTATGCTACAGCATTAGATTTCTAATGATATTTTGATTAAGATAATCTAATACTACCAAGGACTACTAAATGAACCAATGAAATAAAAATACATCCTACGAAGAATTTAATACAAGTTTTTGCTCATGAACTGTTTAAATGATGCTCTTGTTTCTTTGAACCTGTAGGCTATAGCCCTATGTGCTTAAAACTCAAATAATTGGATTGAGGAAGTTAGTATAGAAAATGTTCTCTGATTAGAACACTTGGATTTTATTAACAAAGAGAAAACAAAATCTTAAGTTCAAAAGACACTAATATCCTGAGGATCAGATATACTAAACAGAGAAGGAACAAAAAAGGTCAAAAGCAGAGATAAAAGAAGTTACCACACGGGCAAAAAGAGCAGCATCTTTCTTTGATAAGTTGCCGCAAGACCACTCCCTTACTTGAGCAGCTGCACCTTCAATCATGGGAAGGGAATAATTTGAATAATCTGCTTTCCGACGTTTTGGGGCCCTGTCTTGATATTCATTTACCCTGCTTTTTCTTTTACTACTTTTCTCAGGAGGAACAGCTTCCACATAGCTCTTTTTATTCCGTGCAGCACGTGGAGCTAAAGCCTCCTGCCATACAGTGCAAGATGAATCAAGAAATCAAATAACTAAAGCTGGTGCTCAAAGTAGGATTAAGCATGGAAAAAATTCAGAGTTATGGATCAATGGTGGTGTTCATGTTTTTATCAATAAATAATGTTGCTAAAAACAAAAGCACATACTTCAGCTTGTGCTACAGCATCAGGTTGAATCCATCGACTCCAAAAGGTGCCATCATCTTCAGCACTGCAGAAATTAGCAACCTGGTAGAAGGAAGCAAAGCAACATGCAAAACAGTCTTTAACACCCATGGAATGCAAAAATAGCAGTGGTGAGAGAAAAATCTAGAATGCAGCAATTTTTTTAATAGAAATTGAAGATCGTTCAGCTGGGCTATTCCTAAGAGATGAGTGTATACTGTAAACATTGCTGTTATAACAGGTATGCACTTTCACCAAGACGAAGGTTTGGGACTATTGTGTGTTTGCCCTGGGGCATTTGCTTAAAATGGAACCAAAGAGCATTCCAAACTCGGTTGCATGAGGATAATGAGATCGTGAACACCATTTGGCTCAAAGTGTCTTTTTGGACAAATTGTTGGACAAACACTTCAAATGTGCATCTCAAAAAAACAAAAGACAAAAAACATTACCAAAAAAAAAAAAAAAAAAAAAAAAAGATTTGAGAACATTCACCTTGAAAGCACTTAATAATTCATTTCCATGCTCCTCGTCAGCTCCTTTAGATTCAACCTTTTCAGCTCTTTCAAGAATTTCATCAATATCCATGCTTAAAAGCCTCTTTTTATTTTCCTCGTCATTTTTGTCTTCCTTGAAGAGTTCCTCTGCCCCAAACCTCAATATAGCTGATAGCTCATTCTGCAATGATGGGAATATAAGCAAAAGAAAAAAAAATTATATAGTAACAAAATTATGGTGCCATCAAACAGCCCAGTATTACAGAACTAAATGGGCAATTTCTACTTTATTCCTACCTTGTCAAACAAAGAGCTTCCTTTTTTTGTTTCTTTTTTCTCAAGTCTGCCCTCTGCATTTAGTTTCTGAATGACCAAATGGTCGAGAACCTATAAAGTATACAAAATGATGTGAGCGCATCCAAGCATTCCAGTTATGTATATATAACAAATATTCTTACAAAAAAAATCTGCACAACTGTATGTCAATGTGTATCAGTGTATTGACTATGGAGCACATTACAATAGTAAGATTCAAAAAGAACAAAAATAAAAAGGTAAAAATTTAAAAAAAAAAATGTAGTAGTTAACTTAAACACACCATTTTCTTCTTAGCACGCTCGAGGATATCTTCTTCAACACTTTTGCTTGTAACAAACCGATAAATGTTGACAACCTCTTGCTGCCCAATTCTATGAGCTCTACTCATTGCCTAGAAATAAACCACACAAACAAAGTAACTACTAAAGGCATATTTATAAAAATGACAAACTTTAGGCATTATCTGGCCTAATAATTAACGGGAGCTAGAAATATTCCAGAAAGAATGTTGGTTGTCAGTTCAAAACCTGCAAATCATTTTGAGGGTTCCAGTCTGAATCAAAGATTATGACAGTGTCTGCTGTGGCAAGATTAATGCCTAACCCACCAGCCCGAGTTGAGAGGAGGAAGCAGAAATCATCACTTCCAGGTGCATTAAAATGCTCCATAGCCTGATGGCGAAGATCAGCCCTAGTACTACCATCCAGCCTCTGAAACTGGAAACCCCTCAGAGACAAATATTCTGCCAAAATATCCAACATCCTAACCATCTGCATAATATGACCAGACAGAATCTGCAATTTACTCTTGGCATCTTCTTAAGTACCAGCTTTAATAATACATGCATAGAAAAATTCAGAGATAATCCATGAAAAGAATTTATAAATGAACAATAAAACAAGCTGAAGTGACACAAATATATGAAAAACACTCGTGCAAAAGTGATCATTGCTATCGCAATACCAACTTAAAGACAAGTAAGAGGGATTGAAAACTAAAAAAATACAGAACTAGCATAACGCATTAAAACTCATACAGAAATTTAATAATGAGATATGCAACATATATGAAAGCGGTACAAATTTCTTTTCAGGAAAAATTCCAGAGAAAAACCTGATTTTAACAATCATAGTGTACATGAACATATCAATGAGCATTCTGCGCATTTACAATCACAAAGAACAAAGGAAAAAGTTATTCTTTATCAAACCTGTGAAAATATTAAAACACGATGATTTGTCTCGCGCAACCGAATCATAAGCTTATCCAGTATCACAAGCTTCCCACTGCTTAAGATAATGCGCTCAAGCTTACTGCTATCATTCATGCTTGTATCCCCACCATAACCATGGTCAGCACTCTCAAAGAGAAATGGATGATTGCAGCACTTCTTCAATTCAACAACAATATTCAAAAGTGAAACCTGCAAATTTTTGGAGGAAAATTTTGCTTCAAGTTCAACAGGTATCAGTCAGAATACCATCAAAAGTAGAACAGAAGTTATTTATAATTTATAGTTTTCCATATGACATAAGATAACAATTTTTTTTTATTGCTTCAGGTCCTGGTTCTTCTGTTGTTGACACTTGTTATGTTGGATGTAACAAGGTCAAGGACGGAACAATTGTCAGACCTCAAGCAATGATGAAGTTTCCTTCTGTAGGACTTGGCTAAAGATCTTATAAATGGAACTGTTCACATCAGACAATTCTGCTACACATTATTTTCATGACAGCACGTACCTGATTTCCACGTACTCCCCTGTTTAGATCATGAAAGTTACGTTCCAAAATCCACTTGTAATACCTAGAGAAAAGTAAAAAGTAAGGAAATGCATACGTCAAGCCTGTAACAACATATGACCAGTAGAAACATATGCGTACTGTTTCTGAAGAGGAGACATCTCAACCCTAAGGATCCGTTCAATTTTAGGAGGCAAAGACTTCTCCACGTCTTTGATAACTCTTCGGAGAATGTGCGGCCTTAATTCCTTGTGGAGATTACCAAGCTAACAAAAAATCCATTCAAATTTCACAGATATAAGTACACAAAAAAAGAAGTTATATCAGGTGGATATAAATTATCTGACATAAAAAATAGGACATAAATAAGGTGATTCTACCTCAATTTCATTAAAAGAGCTGAGATTCTTGTATTTCTCAATAAAATCATCCTTGCTTTTGAATTTATCAGGATCAAGAAAATGAAGCAAAGCCCTGTCATTGAATGGATGAGGAAAAAAAGCAAAACCACAGTTAATTAAGTTATTTTTGCAGCTGAATTGCTTTGAATAATAAGTAACGATAAACCATTTTTAATCATCAAACTGTCCAGATACATGAACATTGGACCAAATCCATTTGTGCCCTTCTAGTACAACTCAGTGATATCAACCACAGTATTTGCTTGTCGATATGGATTCAGAATAAAGGTAATTTTCCCATCATAAGATTGAGAAAGATTGTCTTTTGGTAATTAAAATAACATATGCAACAGTAAAGTTGCTGCTGCTTTATATTTCATGCTAATAAACTAAGCTAATTCAAGAAAGCAAGAAGTTCCTCATACACTAGCCCTGAGACCTTACATGTTGGTAAACATACAAAATCATAGGCACATTCCTCATCATCCACCCAAATCTAGTACTAGTTAATCCACAAACTACTTAGTGCACATAAGCCAAAATAAAGAAGTATAGTTAATCTGTAAACTTATAATAACTCATTCACAGCGGACGCTCTCTAGGAATCTATATGTAGGCAACTTGGCAAAAAAATAAACCATCATTGAACTCATGAAACAGGCCATAGAAGGGAAATGGAGAAGAGTAAGCAATGAAATAAATGAATTCCAATTTCATATTCAACATTTTTTTTCTTCTTGAAAGTTAATCCAATACTCAAGCAAAGAAGTTAACTTCTATTAAGATTAGAAGCTCAAGATTTAATTAAACTTAAATATACTACCAAGATTCAAAAGAAAATTAATTAAACAAATTCATAATAAATCTAATTCACATAAATTAGTATAGGTGCCAACGATTATGGCCAATTCAAACATGCATACAAACATAATCGATGCATCAAACTTGGCCTTTTACCTTGAAAAAGACATAGATAAAGAATGAATGATTTTGCCCCAGACGGTTAGCAGCCTAGGTTCCTATTGGAACAAAGTACATGTTATCAAACCACAGGAAGTGGTAAAATCACCATGCAAATCTACAACTTTGATTCATGCCACACAAGAAGCTAGTCATACAAAGTTTGATGCAGTCAAAACATGCCAATACGTATCATGTTAATGGCAGATGGAGTAGGAGAAATGGCAAATAGACAAATTATCAGCAGAGCAAAAAGTTAAAAAGAAAACCAATCTAATTACCCACCACATTCTACTATCATATCATATCTTCCAGTTGTTTTGCTTCATGTTTAACCAAACATAGAGCAACTGTATTCAACCTCGAGTATTCGCATAATTTCTTGTTTCCCGTTTTCCATTCAACAACCATGAGACAGCCATTTTTTGACACCATTATCTAATGTAACCAAAGAGAACAAAATGCACCACGCAGAGGATAATCCTAGTAAAAATTGATAAAAGGTGCAGAATGCTTACCATAACTCCTCAACACTATTTTGTAATGGAGTACCAGTGATAAGCAACTTGTTTTTGGTGCTAAATTCCTGCACAAAAGAAATGTTGGGTAAAAAACTGGAACAAATCTAAGTTAATATTGCTAATGAAAGAACTAATGAAGATCCAAACAATTTCTTTTTTGCAAATAATGTTATACCGAAAGTGTCGTATAGAGTGATGCTTCGCTATTTTTAAGCCTATGTGCCTCGTCAACCATAAGATAGTTCCACTTGATCTTGGAGAATACAGCCTTATCTTTCAAGACTACTTCATATGTAGTCAATAGAGCATCAAACTTGATAGCTCTACCACTCTTCTTGTTTGTGTAAAACTCATATTGTTGGCAAACCTGCAACAAGGGGAAAAAAATGAAAAAAACCTCATATTTGGTTTAAATGAGCTCAAATGTTGGTCTGTTGAGACATCAAAGAAGAGCCACAACTAGGTGCAGCCAATGCAACAGGGAATGGATTAGTGGTCAAGGTTTTTCTCACTGAGTGTTGTCCCATCCACAAGTGTATTTTTTGAACATGTGACCTTACTTAAGGGGGAATGAGGTCCATACCACTTCAAACCAACACTTCATAAGTAGGAAACACAAACTTCCAAGAAACCAAGTAATGCTTATCCAAAACAGAAGATTGCCGTAAAAGTAATTCATTTTTCTTGTTCATTATCCTCTTCTTCCTGTATATGCACTATCAGCTACTCAATAAATCCTATAGTGGATAACATGTCTTTTCCTGTTTCATTAAATTATAAGTATACTTCATTCATAAGCATTCCATTCATTATTTTCCCAAGTCCTACGAAACATTAAATTTCCCAAAATGCTCTCCGCCATTTAAGTTTAAAGACCTAAATGCTATTCTGGGAACAAATATAAATATGCTACACACATTTCACCATGTCTCATGAAGGACATATGACAAGCTATAACGCGGTGACTCTCCTTAAAGAGGCAGCAACTCAAAGTTGACAAAAGAAACAGAAAAGACTCAAATTTATTCACCAAACAAATCAGAAATAAAATTCAAAAATAATGGCATGCCATTTGTGTAATCATTTCTTGCTCTAGACAGCTGTTTAATCACAAAGTTAATCCAACTAAGAAGGTTCACATAGGCAATGCAGCTACAGAAAACCTTGCCAACACCTACCATAGAATAGTTAGATGCCATAGCAAACTTAATTATTACAAATGAGATGCAACACTCCTTTTGTCCTTATTAAAGTAACATAAGCACCACCAGCCTTGATTATATAACGATGGGTGCTTACTTTGAGCCAGAGAACCAGAGTTTTTAATAAGTTTGCAACTGAATCTTGAAAAAAGCATCACATAGCATGACTAACCTCCCTGCTAGCACGGGTTCCAATGTACACAATAATATTCATTTCAGGAAGCCACTTTCTAAATTCTTTTGCCCAGTTTGACAAAGTGGACAATGGCACAACAACAAGAAAGGGCCCATGAATTTGTTGAGCATTCTGCAGAACAACAAAATGACACAAAGGAAGTTTTAATCAAAAGCTAATAGCATGACTTTGTGGCACCGAGGCACTTTGCAGGACAAATATACAGCATACCTGTAGAAAACCTAGCATGGATACAGACTGCACTGTCTTGCCAAGACCCATCTCATCAGCTAGAATCACATTTGTATCGTTTCTCCAACTGCATAATGAGCAAGTGATTAATTAACATTAAGACCAAAGGTTCAAATGTCTGGTTTTTGTGCATGTTGGCAAGGTTGAACCCCAAATTTCACCTGTTCACCAGAAAATTCAAGCCCTCCAATTGATAATCTCGAAGTTTTCCACCTTTCAACCATTCAGGTTGCTCATCAAGCTTTCGCAAACTTCCTAAAGGTCAATAGCACAAGCAATGTACTGCTAATGTTATAAATGAAAAATATATGATACTCCGATAACAAACAAAAAACAAATTATAATATATGACAGAAATAGTATAGATTTAATATTGTTAAATTACTTACAAATTTGATAGTTGTTGTGAATTAGTCCAAATGTAACAAGTAATGCAAACAGTTATGTCAATGAGTCATATCACTTGACATTTCCACTTTAAATCACCTAGACAATCCTCTAGGCAAGCAGTAAGGCTTATTTGTGATTTTTAAATGCAAGTACCATGTGATAACTTCTAAAAGTGTTTTAAAAAGGTACCTCAAATCTTTTGTCATCTTTTCATATAAATAGGAAAAAAGTCGAAAATATTTTTTCATCTTAAATATTCAACATGATTTTTTTTTTTTCAAATATATAAACACATCTACTCAACTTTGACAAAGTAACAAAAAATAGCCCAAGATGGTATCACTTTCTTTAAGTAATTAATTTTAGAAAGAACCTCACATATTTGAGAATTATTAGGCCATATTTACGTTCACGTTTGGAAGCCTTAAAGTACTTCATATTACATAAAGAATAACATTATATGCCTACATTAGATGATTTATTAACTTCCAGTCAGATACACCTTGCCTAGACAATGCTCGAGAACCACCTTTCTTAAGCAAAGGTAGATTGCCAAGGCCAATTGCCTTAACATCTTGACAACACTAATATACACAATACACGTAGTGAGTAATTTCCCCATCCATAACAGATACGAAGAAAGAGTACCTCTATCCTCCAGGATGGTAAGAACCATCTGGAAAGTTTGGCAATTATTGTTCACTGGCACATCTTTCTTATGATTTAAAAGGATTCGAAAGATTTTGTGGACTAGAAAAATACTCCACAGCTGGGAAGAACTCCAGTATACTAGTGCTAATAAAGATCTATAAGCATGAGAGAAAGCAGACCTTTGCTCTTTTTTCTCTGGAAATCAACCATCTTTCCCTGGACATCCATTGCTGCTTCACGAGCCTGCAAATAAAACAATATTAGGAAAAATTCCAAAACAACCACTATTCTTTTCTAAAACAGTAATTCAACACACTGGCCATAAACACTTCAATACAGTTTTCCTTTCAATGAAAATAGTTTGGGTCTTCTTTTTTTTTTTTTTTCATTTAACAAGAAAAGATGAAAATAAAAAACAAACGAAGTGTGGGGGAATGAGAAGTCATCCAGTCAATTAGAGAGATTTGGAGGATGGAACTCAAATTCAACAACCAGTCATTCAATCTGTATCCTATAGAGAACCAAGAAGAACTGACCCAAGTCACGAATAAGAGAAGAGCCTACTCCCATCTCCTAATACAAGCACTACAATCCCTCAATATTCTACAGTTCCTTTCAGTCCATATAGACTAAAGATTACCAAATTAAATAAACAGAAAAGTCAAAAAAAAATTTAATATTCAAATTGGCTTAATGAGTTTTGGGTTTCCAAATATCCAACTGACCAATAAATTAACAAAATACAATACCATGCCAAGATACGTTAAGCAGTGACCGCTGGTCAACCTTCATTTCATTATCACCTTATGAAATATTAAAGCAGGACAATAGTTAGGAGGATTTAAAAGGCATTATGGTGTTAAGATCTACAATGTTTAGCAAAGGCTTAGGCCAGGACCCCACTAAACTTTATATATGGTTTGGAATTGCTACTGCACATGACTAGGAGAGCATGATGATATTACCAAGGAATGTACATTTTTGCTTTTCACTTTGATGCATTAACTTTTTTGTAACCTTCCGGAAATCTGTTTCATGTAGCTTTGAGAGGAAAGTTTTAATCATGGGTACAAAATGCACACAGTACATTTTTCATCTTCATAACCATTCACTAAATTTGAGAAGGCATAAACACCACCGGCGAACAGAAAACATGACATCATCCAGTGTGTCAAAATTCAAATGCTCCAACCAAACAAATATTTCCAGAAGAAAAAAGAATTTTACTAGTTGAAATGACTCCAGATAATGTAATGTATCAAGAGTTGCAAATTCTGACAAAATGATAAAACCATCCAACCAGCAATAAGCAAGGAGTTCAGTTGTGAGATCACATAAATAGCACATATGAAAGAAATTGTCATTATGTTCATTCTTTGATTAGCAAATACCCATTCAACTCCCAAATTGGAAGAACTCTGCTGAACTGCACGAAAATCTTAGAATTCCAGTGATATGAACCCAAACCCATACAAACACACACATACACAGCTGTATGTCTCTTCTCTCATTTGACAGCAAAGGAACACCAATCCAAAGTTGCATAAACATTGAGAAGCAAGATCTATGGACTGGGTAACATGGTGGTAATGCTACATTCCCCACACCTGGTAATGGCAAAAGCCTCTGGGACAAGGTACAACTTTTTTTAGATTATCATTGAACTAAACAATTAACCATCTTTGGGAGATGCCACGCAATAATAAGCCAATAGCGGAAATCTTACATACCTTATATTCATCAATTGCATCTTGAGCAAAGCCAATATCAACATCTTTTTCCCTAATATACATCATAAGAACCACCATTAATATAGAGAACAACCAGATATATAGGTATCATCATGTCGAGTGATAGAACTACATATACCATGTCGCTTCAGCATATGAAAGACCTTGCCACTTTACTAGATACTCCGGTGTCACATCATCTGGGCCATTCTGTGTAATCCTATCGGAAAATATTCTATCAACCTGGAAAATATCACTTAGCATAAATCAACATCAGAAACTCAGCAAGCACAAACAATGGAGAAAATTAGAAAAATCAGAAACCAGAAAATA
This sequence comes from Tinospora cordifolia, assembly GCA_030144865.1. Taxonomy (NCBI): domain Eukaryota; kingdom Viridiplantae; phylum Streptophyta; class Magnoliopsida; order Ranunculales; family Menispermaceae; genus Tinospora; species Tinospora cordifolia. Next base: position 11,386 of record JAJIYU010003877.1, read on the forward strand.
GAACACTGCAGAGAGCTAAACCTGCACACCTGACTATACTGTTTGATGAGATCCAATTCCATTTCTTTTCCCACATCGTGAACCTCAACCTGAAGAAAGAAATTCTGAACTTACCCACCCTTCTATGAATCCCATCAGGGAAAATGTTGACAATTACAAATTGGAAATCATTTCTCCACAATTAATAAATTGAGGTCATTACCCATACTTCTTCACTTATTTCCTGATGGTTTTAATAAAATCTTATATAAGTGCATAAGAAGCTCATTAGGTTGTGTATTTCTAAGATTTCATAGATCAACCTCAGAATTATGACAGCTTAGATACATCCCCCTTTTAAGACAGTAAATTGCCTCCAACTGACTTAATCTTCATGCCACTTAATTGAGCTATTTTTTCCTATGACTTATTAAAAAGAAAGATTTAAAGAATATTCACAAAAAAAACCCCACTAATTTAGTTAAATATAGAAGGTCAATTTTACATAGCTCGATATATAAATCACAAAAGGATGAATATGATGCTGTTATAGATGCTATTTAATACATAACATCTAATCTCAATTTTCCATTCAACTTGCTATATAACATATAAAGAAAAAAATGCATGTGGCCACGGTCGCTCTTACATCTGCTTACAAATTCATACCACTCAGCATAACTACATTATTAAACATGTCACAAGAAGAGTTTGTCAAGGACCAAGGTCTTGCAAAGAAATCAACTAGGCCACCACCTAAGTTGTTAGCTAAGCAGGTGGTAGGGGATCTTTTTTGCAACTTTAGAAACTTTAAACACGCTTTAAATAGCTCGCAGTATATTTTTAAGGCACATAAATGCTGTCTTTTTCTCATTGTTTTTTGAACATAAATAGGCCAGTCATCGCCCCTACATTTGGCTTGTGATTTAAAACTGGACTGTTTAGAAAACATTTTTATAGTATTTCCTGTAAAACAGTCTATTTCTAAATAAATTTTAGAAAACAGATTTCAGGCTTCAACCATTAAAACATGTATTTTGTATTTTCAAAGATTCAGATACAGAAAACGCTATCCGAATCAGAAACCAAACACACCCTTAGACATTCAACTTTACTTTCAAAATATTCAACCAAGTAAAATTCTAAAAACCCTTTCAAATTGGAACCAACATTCTTCAAATAGTTGAACTAGAAAAAGTTGTCCTTTAAAGTTCAAAATACTCAGCTTCAATCTTCAACACACTAGGGAAGAGGATCACCCAATCTGGCAGGATCGCTCGAACAACAGATTTTCAGTAGGATCATTTATGAATAAACTCACAGCAGCAACCCACAGTCAGACTACAATTCCAGCTGAATTTATATGGAAGATATAAGCTCCAATAAAAGCGAGGATGTTAGCCTTGGATTATAAGCCTAAACAAGATGAAAACAATGGAGAATATTCAAAGAAGAATGCCAAATTATGCCCTTAACCCATCTATATGTCTGTTGTGCAGGAACGAGGAGGACAGCACCAAACACATACTGGGATCATGCAGGGTGATAAAGGAAATATGTAGACTATGGAACCTGCAATGCCAAAGTATAATACCTCCGCAGGAAGAGGCGTGGTTCCAGATTCCAGCACATGAAGGAACAAGAAGAATTGGACAATATTGGAAGGTGATTCTACTGGCAATTTGGTATGCAGTTTGGGAAGAAAGAAATAGAAGATTATTTTTGAAAAAGTATAACTCAGAAAACATGATATGGGAACGATCAAATGTTTTGTTTGCAACATGGATTTCCTGTACTAAGCTTGGGAAGGGATACAATTGTGGGGATTGGATATATAAAGGGGGAACAATTTTCCAATCCATGACCATGTAATCAGCCGGATACCTCATCCGGCATTTTATAATAGTTTTATTATTATTAATAAATAGTTTTCAGTTTCAAAAAAAAAAGTTCAAAATACTTGAGACATACAGATTTCCTATTCTGTAATAGTTTAGCATTATGCTTAAACATATCATACCATATATTTCTATTATGCAATTTCCTTGGTAATTATTGCCTAGAATAGTAATCTATGCACAACATCTCTGTAATTGTTGCCTAGGCTAAGTATAACCATAACCTCAACTAAATAGGTTAGAGCACAAAGGCATTAGTTAACAACATGACAACACTACATTATAAAAGTTTCCTAGTCCATTATACTTCATACTGGCAATAATCAGGAGCCACTACTTATACCTTAACTGCAGAAAAAATAGCCAAGTAGATCTTACCTCTTCACGAGACAATGTGTTTCTAAATTTCCTTTCCTCCATCACTCTTTTTATATAATTTAAGACCTTCTTAAATCCACTAAGCTGCAATGTCAACCAAATACAGTTAGAAGAGTATTCAAACATATAAAAAGGGCTTTTAAAGCTTAACTGATGCCTTACCATATCCTATCCCAAAAACAAAGAAGAAGAAGACATGGCCAGAGCGAATAAATAGAAGGAACAAAACACATAAGCATTCTATACATACATTTTTGAGATCAGAATATGACTTCCACTGGCAATGCAAATAGGATTGGCCTTTCCATTTGATGAAGAATTCCATTTCATTCCAATCTGGTTCAGAATCTAACAGGTGACTCTCTACAGAAGGTTGTGTTGATTTATTATTCCTCGAAGCCTCTTCCGCCATGCCCTTTGGCTGGTGCCATAATACCTTCTCAATCGAATCACCATCATCTTCTTCGATGTCCTCCTGCAAATTGTTAATAAAATTAAGATGGAAAAAAAGATGGACCGCAAATAATGACTATAACAATAGACATTATTCATGACACTAAAATTCATAAGACAATAAACAAGATGCAAACGTTCAATTACATCCAATACAACATAATATTAAACACTTTTTTCTCTTTTGGTTATTTTAAGTCATCACTCAGGATTTGTTAACAGCCTCTCTATACTGAATGGCAAAAGCCACATACATCAACCTTTACGAAACCCATGATAATGAGAACCCTAAGAACTAAGCTCGTCATTTCTTACAAAGGACTGAAGGAGTTTAAAAAAAAAAAAAAAAAGAACAAGAGGGGAAGGAGATGAGAGGAAGAGAGAGAGAGAGAGGAGCAACAGAAGCATATACACAAGTGTTGTGCCCACATATCAAGGAAACAAGACGCAATCAGAGTTCACAATATTCCTCAAAATTTTTAGTCCAAAGAACAAAGAACTCGAAAGAAAAGGGAAATTAAAGACGATACAAATCTTAAGACTTGCAGGGAGCAACCCCTTGACATCAAATATGATCATAAGAAATCTTATTTCTACGCCTTCAACTGATTCACTCAAATCATATGTCTCCAATTTGGCAAATGGAACAAACCACCACAAACTCTACCCTAGCAAATAAGTGACATCAAAATGCTAACGAATAAAATATATAATGGTCAAAAGGGAAGCATCAAAGGCAACGGAAAGATCTCACCACATGAACACAAAAATGCATTAGATAAAAGCACAGAATAATAAGATAAATAGATAAATGTTTTACACCTTTTGGCCTTTTTTTGTTTTTCCTTCATCTAAGTCCTCACTTTCTTCACTTTCAACATAGGATACCTTGCGCACAGTACGACTTGAAGTGCGAACCTCACCATTTTGTTCTGTGATCTTTGAAGACATGGTTGATCGACCATTTTTACTCTTACGAAGATGAGTACCTTTCTTTGATCTGCCCTTGATGTCCTCATCACTGCCACTCACAGAGTCCATTCCAGATGATTCGTCTTCTTCCAAAAAAGTTTTCCCTCTCCTTTGTCGACTGTGATTGGAGGATGATTTTTGCTCTCGAACAGACTTCAAGCTACGTTCAACTTTACTTCGCCCCTTACGTTGTGGTTTTCGAACATGATCAGCACCATTTTCATCTGACATATCAAGTTCATAATCATTATCATCATCCTCATCAGAATCATCGCTATTCCATTCATTATCCTGTTATTTGTATGCAACAGAACAAAAGGCTAACACAATGTTAGTGTCCTAATATTAGCATTAGAGCAATTCAATTCAAGCACATGTGTGACAAAGAAGAAAGATTCATTGTAGCATTCCAAATTAACTTCATGACAGAAACATTACTGAACTTTCCACAGAATCAAGAATGAAATAAATACTACTACAAAAACAACCAACTGCATGCTATATGTTGCAGAAGAAATTGTTGTGTCTTTCTGAGTTTACTATAACACACAGGCTAATTAAAATTTTGAAAAATTCAACTCATCAACTCGGGAGGGTCTTTTATGAATAGTTGAAACACGCAAGCATGTGCTCCTTGGGTATTTCTGTATAACTAATTCTAAGAACTACTGTGATACATATCATTCTTGAAACTCAACAAATATCAGAGATCATCCTAGAGATAACTCCACAATTAATAAGCGCAGGGTTAATTCACACTCGCCAATCCCTGGCTAAAGATGTTCGCAAACTTAACATAATTATCAAAAGTGATAAAATATCTAGCCTTGTAGAGACATTTAATCATATATTTACTTGGAGAAAGATTCCCCATTTCATACTTTTAATATCTGCATCTTTCTTCTTTCCTTTCTTTCTTTCTTTTGTTTTATTGACAAGGAACACAGCATTGATAACAAAACATCTCATCTTTCTTACAAGAAATAATATGGAGAGACTTGCACAACTAATCAGCAACATAAAGAAGTTTATATAACTTAGATAGGTTTATTCTCTCCATATATTTTCCTTCAAACCATCAATCTCCCTACTTAATAAGTCCAAAGGTTGTTTGCTTATGTCTTCCACATTCACTTTCTTTACAGATGCAAATATTCATCTAAGAACCCACATATTTTTCCAAAATATGCATGCAGAATCCCTAAATTTGCCTCAGCAGAATTTTATTTATTTAGGCCTTTTACAGTCATTCCCAAACCCACACGCACACACACATATTCACTTATCAAACTATTATAGAATGTTGAACATAAAAGAAGATCATAAGTTTGCTTCTATGTTGTGTCCTCATTTACATAAAGGTGTAGCTTTAAGTGGTAAACTAGCAATTCTCCTTTTGTAGATCCACAGAACCTGTGGTCATTCTTCTCCCTTTTCTTTTTTTTTTTTTTTTTTTTTTACATTTTTTGTTAAAACCAAAATTGAAGCTTAAACCTGTAAACTTGTTAGTCGAAAGTGCTAATCAAAAAAGTAAATTCAAAATTAATAATAAATTAAATATTTGGCACGAGATGTGCAATTCAAAGGAATCAAGAATAGTAGGACTGAAATTGAATGCACCAAATAAGATTTTAGTGGAAACACAAATAGAAGTGGAGAAACTGTAAAGTTTCACAACCAAGAAATACCAAGGAATGAAAACTCAAGGTATTTGGAAATTATTCATCAAGAGCAAGATATAAGAGATAATGACAACTCAATTTTTTATCTACAACTTAAAAACTTAAAAAAAAAAAAAAGAAAGAAAGAAAGAAAGAAAGAAATACTAACAGATGATAAAATCTCGTATATAGTAAAAGTACAATAATTTAAAACGCTAGGATTGACATAATACTTATGCATATGAATAACAAAATGGATAATATTTACAACAATATAATAAAAGTAAAGTAAAAAAAATTAGGATTAGAAACTAATAAAAAAATAACTTACAAAGGCAATTTCATAATAATTAATAATTAAAAAAAAATCCAATTATTTCACAATGTACAAGTATAGCTCGAGTCAACATTAATACAAATATTTAAGCTATGCTATACAACATGTTTCTTCTTAAAAAAGAACGCATGCATCTAACCAATACAATCATATGGCCACAATATAAAGGGAAACAACCTTATGCATATAATATATGCAAAGCCCCACGGTTTGTGTTACATAAGCAAGTCCTAAGTGATTAAGTTCCTAATGGCATAATCAATGGACTTGTCTTGGCCTTCAAAACACCATTCCCACCTAATCCACACTAGCCTGCAAAATTCACACTAGAAGAGTACATGGCCTATCGATTTAAAGAAGGGCAAAACTAACGCCTTTGCGAAAAATTGCGTGTTACTCTTTTTTTTTAGAACCAAAAACTCTATCCATTAATAGTGAGAGAACCTATACGGTATAATACTCACACAAATACTCAAGCTCCTCCACGTGGAGGTAATGAGTTACAGACAAGCCAAAATTGGAGTCCATCCTCTAAGACAATCTATGAACCGGAAACTCTTTTTTTTTTTTTTGAAACAGAAACTAATATATTAATTATAAAAGATAGGTACAAAATGGCCAGATGAGATATCCGGCATTAGTTTTCGTCATGCATACAATGCGCTATAAGAATAGATTGGAGGATTGAGCCTCCTTTACATAACCAATCCGAAAAACTATATCCTAATCCAAAGAGATGCTAAAAAAATAAAATAAATAAAACCTCCGCCAATATCCCTCTCTTAATCATCAAAAAATCTTATTATTCCTCTCTTTCAAAGCCGATCACATTACAGCAAAAAACACAACCCTCCACTAATCCTTCAATTTCTAGTGCAAAGTAGAATCTGCTAGAAAGGATCACATAAAAGAAATGGTGTTTAACTCATCCCAATGAAGCATATCTCCCCATCCACACCAGATCTCCTTGGAATAAGTACAATCCAAGAACATATGATGGGAAAGTTCTGCACAAGCAGCTCTAGTTGGGATAGAGAATCCAATTCTTTAAGTCCTTTTTGCAACAAGAGCCACCAAACTCGCCCCAACCTATAAGCCCGTTCCACCCCTAATTTTTTTAACCTCACATTATTCTCGTCAGCTTCCCTCTTAAAGAAAAAAAAAATAAAGAAGCAAGAGGAGGAGGAGGAAGATGTTGGGGTATTTTGGATATTTTTGGAGGAATAATTAGGGGTGGGGAGGGCTAATTAAAAAAAACTCGGTAAGTTTAGCAGCACTCTTTGCAAAATATTTGCATATGTTGACTTGTCAAATGCATTAGTTCGCCCTAGAAACTTGGCTCGGCATTCTATATAAAATCACAAGGAAAGTGAAAAATGTGGGTCTCATTAGAGGAAGATCATGATAAATGTGAGTGAAAAGATTCGGAAGAAAAAGCCTTAGATAGATCAAACAGCCAAGAGAGTCTATCAAACTTGTAAGATTTGGAAGAGAAAACCCCAAAAAAGATCAACTAGCCAAGAGATTCTATCGACCTTATTAGACAAATGAATCAAGGCGAGGAACTCAAGAAGCGATGACTTTTCTATATAAGAACTCAAGAATCCAAGTCATTAAAGTCGAAAATTGGATGATTTGGAAGCGAAGAAATCCTATATAGCAGAGGAAACATAGCGTCGAATTCATAATATAGCAGCTGCACACCATGTATCCTGCCAAAAATTAACACACAATCCATTACCCACTTTGAAGTGAGCAATGGAATAGATAGACCCATGTCCCTAAAATTGTGGAAGGTGGGAATGGATAAATTTCTAAGGGCTTGTAAGGTGGCTTTGGGAGAAAGACCCACATCCCTAAAATTGTGAAAACCATGCCTAGCCCCTACCCTTGCCCCAATGAGTTCCTCCCCTTTAGACATCTCCCAAGACATTTCCTTGCAAGTGCTTTATAACTAGGGTTGTAAGTGACCAACCCGACCAAACCCTATCACTTCAGGTCGGGTTGGTCGAGTCCCTTTGAAATCTAACCTAAACAAGTCAAGTCAAGTCTTGCGTCTTCGCTATAAAGGTTGCATTACACCAGACCCAACCCGACCTATAAATATTATATGTATAATATATTTAGTACATACTATGCAAACCTAATCTATAAGGCTAAAACCTATTGTTACACTATAACCATAACTCAATCTCTAACACGGAAGAATAATTTAATCATCATGGGTTTACCATTGGCATAGGACTTACAATACCATATTTAAACATTGGAACAAATTGAAAATTAAACCCAATTTAGGTTCTCAATTTGAATTCCCAACACTTGCTCTTTAATTTTGCTTCAGTGAAACCCAAGTGCATATGTTATGACTGACTAAAAGGTAGATAACTCCTTTTATAAGAGAAGAGTTCAACTTCTTCCTCTTCATAAACAATGTACGACTCAAAAAGCAAGAAAAATAAGAGAATTTTTCATCTCCATACACTTAAAGATCAATAAATCTTGTGGATCTAAACTAATGAGGACGAGGTCCTAGCATATATATAGAAAAACTTATTAAGTGTAGATAATATAAATAAAACATTAATAATATCATTTTGATTTTTATCTTTATACATATATGAGCAATTGAGCATATTCTTAAAATTCAAGTTTAACATATGAAAAATATAACCCATAATTTAAAATTATCATTTTTATTCTTATTAGATCATATTAGATATTAGTAAATATTTTTAATTAGTATAGACACCTTTTTTATTAGAATTAACTAATTTTAATATATATCACGCCCACCTCAAGCCTCACGGTATTGTTATACTATGGTAAAGTACATTCTACTTACATTATTAATAGCGCGCAAAATCCTAAGATTAAAAAAAAAATGTCTTCAATTTGAGGGGCATTATATGGAATTCAACCCCTAAAATGACCAGGTTTTGCATTTTGCACAATTTAGTGATGACCAAACCGATAAGTTCATCAGTTTATAAATGAATAAAGACTTCTTTCTCCCCATTCAATCCTATGGTGGAACTGAAAAAACTTAGATTTTCCACTTTAATGAGTGAAAAATATTGATATTAATACTATTGCTAAAGTCAAAACAAATAGGTGTATAAGTGTTAATATGCACATTTATATATACTTAAATATTATAACATTTTAATATAATTAGAAGTATTAGGACATTGCCATAAAGCATTTTAACTAAAATTTTAATTAATTTATATTAGTGAACTCCATCAAAAAGCTTGGTAGCGTTTTAACTTTATAGATAGATAATGAACATTAGACATAATGTCCACTCATTTATGAATTGTAGTTTACTAATTAATTATTAATTTCTTAAGTAATAATAACATGTAAAAAAAATAAAAAAATAAAACTAAATGAATATTACCTTCCTTTTAATTTGGCATATCTCTTGTAACAATTTTCTAAACTATTAAATAATGTCAACATTAATTTGACATATAATTGAAGAACAAAGTTTATCCCAAAACATATAACAAAAATATTAACTATATATAATACTATCTATACACAAAATAAATTATCAATTATCAATTAAGATTCATTGGATTATACATAGCTTAATCCTTACTTGAATTCGTGAAAATTGAAAACTATATAATTAGAATAACTCAAAGTTAAATCAAGGATGTGGGTTGCTTCTTTCACTTTTGTTTTTTCTTTTTACTTTAAGTCCCATATTGCACGTTGGTTAACAAATAGGAATCAAAGGAATAGGCATTATTATTTTATAGTAAAATTAAAATGTATTAAATTTAAAATTGTGTAAATTATAGATATGATGATATAATTAATTCAAATTATACTATATGATCCAATTGTGTAAAAAAGAAAACCAAAAAACAAAAAGTTTAAGTTTTATTTTTTTGTTTATTTACTTTATTCTCACATCAATTAACTAAAGAAAGAGAAAAAGGGTATTGGGTTTAAAAACTTCTCATCTCATGTTTGCTCTCAAGGGGTTGACACTTGCATAATCTGACTCGGTTGGGATGAAAAGGTTGAGAGTGGTGCAAGCATAAAAACATTCTCTAACTCTATGTTTTCTTCCATCTCTATTTCATAAGGTTAGAATTGGTTAATGACAAAAGGGGCTTGTCAAATCCTCTTTATTAGATGAACTAATTCTAATAAAAAAGATGCATCTATTATATATTTCATAAGAGTGATCAAATACTTAGAATCCACTCGGAATCTACTCAGATTCTACATAGAAAAGTCGTAATGCATGTTAGTTTCAATTTTTAATCCAACATCGATTGGGAAACAAAGAAGAAAGGGGTGAACAGTTATACAAATTTTGTCTTTGTTCTTTGCTCTTTTATCCCACATTGCTTGGAAAGAGATAGATTATGAGAGCATTAAGTATGTGCGTTGATCCTCTTTACTTGCAAAATCCCACATAGGTGGAAAAGAAAATTTGGAAGAAGAGCAACTAGGTATATAAATATCCTTCTACTCCATTCTTGAAGTCATTATGTGGAGAGTACATACTGGCTTCTTTCATATGAGAATGTCTTCAAAATCATTTTGCAAAGACTTGAATCAGATAAAATAAGTGTTTTACTTCGATAGCTTAAAGGTTTGAGCATCAAAAGTTTACTTGATAGGTTGATGGGCTTACCAAACCATCTGACCTACCCAACCCAATCTTAGATCGAGCAGGTCAACCTAACTAATTTTGAAGGTTAGGTCAGTTTCAGGTATAAATATTTATAAACCGATAGTGGCAGGTCGGTTCAATATTTGATGTAAAAAAGCTCCACATCACAAAATCAAACACCCCATGTTCAACCCTCCTATAAATCACACTCCAACTCACTAAATAATTCCCTCCTCCCCATTATCAACCCCTTCCAATAAAGACTTCCTCATCAATCTTCCTATCATCCAAGCCACCATCAAAGGATTCTTGAACATAGAGAAACAATAAGTAGGAATCGCATCCAGCACACTTTTAGTGACTGTCAGCTGCCCCATTTTAAAAAGAGAAGTCCTCAATCTATCAATTCAACACAATATCATATTAATAATCGAGTCCTAAAAAAAAGAAGACACCGAATTTCCCCCTTGTGAAGGATCCAAATATGAAAAAGGCAACCAACAAGTCCCCAACCCACGAGAGAAGCGTAACTCATTACAACGTCATTAGGCAAAATGATCCTTGCCACTTCACATTTTCCCAAATTCAACTTCATCACTGAAATAACTTCAAGACTAAAGCCAACATGCACCACCAAAAAGAAGCAATCATCCACAAACTAAAGAGGTGACAAAGGTAAATATTCCTCCTAATTTTAAACCCCTATAGCACCCCTCTTTTAATGGCCTTATCCATCATTTTACCCAAAAACATTTGCAAGAAGAATGAAAAGGAAAGATGAAAGCAAGTCCCTAGCCTCAATCTTTCCTCAAGGTTGCTTATTGATAATTATTGAGTGAGACACAGAGGAAATGCATTCTCAAATCCATTTGCACTACTTGACCCCAAAACCTTTTATCCTAAGAACATAGTCCAAGGCCTTCTAGAAATTTCTCTTTAAACAATATCTTTACTCTGAACAGCCCTATAATCCTCCATTGCCTCATTAGCAATAAGAATCGCATCCATAAACTATCTACCATGTACCAAGGCTATATGTGTTGTCGCAATCATACTGTAACGAACACGACTCATCAACTAGCACAAATCTTCGCCACCATCTTTTACAAGCTTACAGTTGAACCAAAAGCCCAATAATCCTTAACCTATAAAGAATGAGATGTCTTTGGAATAAAAGCAATATAGGTTTCATTCACCGATTTTTTAATAAACCCATTGGCATAGAACTCATCCATCATCTTCTTCAAGTCCCACTTCATAGTCTCCCAACGTTTTTAATAGATTCGAATGGTGAAGGCATCTTCTATCGAAGTTTCATCGCTCTCAACCAAAAATTGAATCATGAATCTCATCCAAATAAAACGGCCTCTCTAAAGAAGACGCCTCTTCATGAGAGATAGGCACCCAATCATGAATCTTTCTTCTCCACAGTATCATCCTCCAAGATGGCTAAGGACATGTCTCCTCTCCACCTTAGAGATGGCATCGTGAGATTGTCAATGGCTAAGGATTTTATGCAAGAAGCTAGATTGGCATCCCTCTCCTTGACCCATCAAACTCTAGCTTTTCGGGCAATCATCCAACCCTACCAAAGAATGATACTTTGAAGATCCTTATTGATGGTTCTTCTTTCACAAAGCTTATCTTCACTCCATGAATACCCTCCAATTTATCCAAATGGATGAGAGCTGCCTCCAACTCCTTCTGAGGGAAATCATTAGAAGCAAGTATTAATCTTTTTGCAGGTTAGAAGCTCTTTTCACATCTTACTAAAGTGCAAGTGAGGAGTTGCATACTAAAATTCCTCTAGTCATTCCTCTAGTCCTAGTGGCACACTTGTAATGAGAATTAGGAAATGTATATGCTAGAGGTTTGAGACTCAAAGCATAGACAGAAATTTCCAAATTAACAACCACAATGCTAGCACTTGAATCTTATATTAAAGGAGAGAACAAATGTAAATAAGTCCTTTAAAAGTTCTTAGGATTTTCAATAACCTCTTTAATTTGTTTATGACTGAGATGAAAACAAAACTTACAAAAATTTCAGTGAAGTTAAGTAAAACTGAAATGTTGCATAGAAATCATGTACTTAGCATATGTGGAGATTTAAAGATCAACGCTAGCCTCAACTTTTCTCAGAATATCCTTCCCTTACAATCTGAATAATCTACGAGAGAGCCCCCACCCACCCACAAGGCTAGGACTTGGGAGATACAAAATAAAAGGCAGGCCCACGCCTCCTGAGGAATTTGGAAAAGCTCAAGGGAGAGACTTGGGAGTTGAACCTATGACCTCTTTGGTCATGGATCCTCCTCCCAACCACCCCGCCAATACCCTTACGGATAGAATTCAATTACTTTTGAACTCTAAGTAGCCAAAGTTTAGGGTCATAGGAACTTTTGAGCCTGGGTAACGAATATTGCAAGAAATTCTTCCGCAATGGAATCTAATATGTAAGATACCATGTGACAGTTTAAACACTCTTCTTCCATCCAAAAAACAATAGTAATCGATCAAACCCAAATAATTAATCCCCATACCACTGATAGGGTCCAGAGGGCACAAGAATCTCATTGTTGCTTGTTTTACTTGGAACACAAGGACCATAGCTTAGTTGTATATAAGATCTACTTTCATCAAGTTTTTGGAAGTACCAACTTAAAGAAGCTTCCACCCATCAATGTCGTAATATGATCAGGTTGTATTCAGCTTGTCTTCCCCTTCCAAACTCTTGAAATTAAAAATAATGAAAGGGCCCTCAACTTTGAGGCTTTTAACTATTGTTTAAAGTGAAATGAGAACAACCAAAAAGGAAAAGAAGGCGTAGCAAGGAAAAGAGATAAAACCCTTCATAGACCCTCTATAATGCTTTGCATTTACCTAGCTGTCTTGGAACTCTATTTTTCTGTAAATAAGCTTTCTAGAATACTTAGACAACTTGTAGAAGGGAGTTTAATTAAAGGGTAACTCCACCAATCTCCTTCTTAACTTCAAGGAAACACCTAATTTATATTTTTCCGTAACAGATAACTATAAGTTTTCCAAGTAAACATCCCCGCAAAAAGAGGTCATTGGTTAACCAAAAACCCATTTCCAACACCAGTAGATTTTTTTCCCATCATTTTCATCTTGATATGAAATTGTATTAAGATATCCGGACAGCCAACATGAGGAATTTATTTTGTATGAATATGAAATTGTATTAACCTTGAACCATGAAAAGTTCTTTGGGCCAGCAACTCACTTCCATATTACTCTTTGACAGATTGAGCTCTTAGCAACAAATTGCAAACACAATTTTAAAGAGGTATGAAGGAATATTATAAACTTCCTCTTCCACCTTTATCTATCTTTTACTAGAAGTAACGAATTTGATCCAAAATATTAAAAAAAAAAGAAAAAAAAAAGACAGTTTGGCCCACAACCACGTGGGGTCTAAGGAAGGTCAAACCACATTGGGTCTATTATATGCAACCTTGTCCCTGCACTACAACAGGCCAACCCCCTTCTCATGGTAATTGTTCAAAGTAAAGATCAAAATCAACTCAAGAAACCATCAGAACTTAATGCGCCAACTGCAGAGCTTGTATGAAATGAAAGCTCCTTCTAATCTTATTTTCCCCAATTGAGCAACAAGTTGTTGGCATTTTTGTAGTTCCCCCTCCATCATCTTCTTTGCAATATTCTATGTCTCATTTTGCTTGATGTTAATGTAAGCTTTTAGAGAAGAATGCATCCATTTCTAAAAAATTCTCTCCATGTATAATTAGGCAAATATAGCAGAGAAAAGTTTAATAGAAGTTATAGACTTGAGCTCACTAGTAACATTACCAGCTACACACTACGCATCCCCTAATACAACTACCAACACAAAA
>JAJIYU010003878.1:0-25622 GCA_030144865.1 Tinospora cordifolia
CTTCCTTCTCTCATCCCTAATCAAATCTGATGAGAACTTAGCCAGTTCCGTAAACTTCCTCTCATATTCAGCCACAGTCATGTCCCTCTGTTTTAGTTGGACAAAGTCCTCTTGTAGCTTCGCTAAAGTTGCTTCTGGAAAGAACTTTTCATAGAAGAACTTTTCATAGAAGATTTCTATAAAGTCTTCCCAGCTCATATTATCAACATTTGTATTCGGGTCCATCCTCACCATACGCCACCAACTTCTGGCTGGTCTTTTGAAGTGGTGCGTGGCCAGTGCTACTCGTCTGGACCCAGTTACTTTCATCACATCAAGGATTTCCTCCATCTCTTGGTACCAGTGGTCCGCTGATATGCTATCTGTAGTACCATCAAAAGAAGGAGGGGTGAGCTTTTTCATTTCTATCAGCATCTTTCTTTGTTTCTCATCATCTGAATTTTCTTCAGCCGTCTGATTTTCAGGGTCTTGAGCCGTAGGTGCTGTCTGTTGAACTTGCATCGGTTCAGGTGCTTAAGGCTGAGGGGCCATTTGAAGGATTATTTGTGGAAGTGCCCTCAACAATTGATCTAATACTCTTTGTGACATTTCATTCATCATGATGCCCATCCGAGCCTCCATTCCCGCAGACAGCTCCTGTTATCGTCGTTCACTTTCATCAGAAGTGCTGGATTAAGTAGCGTACTTTCTTGTTCCGGCCATTATCTATAAATTTAACACTCGGTCAGTCTTTGCCTCATCAACTGTTCGTACTATCATGACTCTAGATTCATGTCTCTATATCTTCGATTTGTTTAGTGGCCTAACAATTTATGCTTCTACGTTCTTTTTGTACATGGGTACAGGATTTGGTTTCAAAGCAATAGAGCATGCATATCACACAATCATACAATCAAGCTAGCACAACAAGGTTCCAAGTTTCCACTTAAGCTTTCAGGTTCAAGTATCCCATACAACTCTACCCCTTCCACTTAGGTTTTCACCCAAAACAAGGCTGCACCCAAACAATTTCGCAAATGTCTCAATATCTAAGGCTTCACAAGTTTCACTATACTTGATTGTCCCATACCAGCCAAGCACAGGGAAACAAGTTCGTCCAAAGCCACCGATCATTCACCAAACATGGCCTATCATTCTTCGAGTTCGAGATTCCTCTATATCCCTGAATCCTATGTGTCCCATACCACATAGAAACCAAAGATACATGATCCTCTTGATCTCGTACCCTGACCAAACAAGTGTTCATTTTTCACACATTTGAAGTTTCTAACTTATGCCCTAAAAGTTTATTCATGATTCACCGTGCCACCCTTGGCAACCCCCAAGTCTCTACTTAAGGTCTTTTCCCTAGACCTAGGTTCTCAAATCCTTGTTGGCGTCTCATTTAGACCATAGTGAATTTCTAGCCCTCAATTACCACCTCCTTGGTTTATCTCGTAAGAAAATAAATGTGTTCTTCAACTCTGACTACTCGTATGAGCTGGTGGGACAACCTTCAGATTGGACGGCGAGACCGAAGTCTGCTTAGTAACCGTGCTTTCTAGAATGGGATAACCCATCTCCTTTTCAATGTTTAGCTTTATTCGGGACAAGACTTACCCACTATTAGCTCAACTTGCAATCTTTGTATCCAAACAAAACCGTTAAAAACATATATTTCTTTTCGAAAATAATTTTTCAAAATCATTTCAGTTTCCAAAACATGAGGTAGGGCTTCTAAATTAAATAATTAAATAGTCTTACCAGACTAGTCAATTCCTTCTAATTCTTGCCTAAGGCATCTAAAGCCTAGGCTCTGATACCACCTTTGTAACACCCCGCCTCTCAAGTCCCATCTTCTACGTCATCTAACGGTTCAATTCTCTTTGATCAAAAATCTTGGGATGCCCGAGAGACGGGCCCGTGCTACATTTTCTTCTTCTTATACCCCAAATGCAATAGGGTTCCTATGTATATTAGTCTATGTACAAAATGACATCATGGTAAATAAAATTATTTATTTATTCATTCGACAATTCTAAGTACAATAATGCATTACAACAAAAAATAAATTTAAAGTTGAAAATACATGATTTAACTTGGGCCGATGTGCCCTACATTGAAATAAATAAAAACTTTCAATGGGTAAATCTCCTCGTAAGCTGATTAATTTCCTGTTGTGAAAAATAAGGGGTGAGCTAAAAAGCCCAGTGAATCATTCCATCTAGTTAATCCATTATTCCAACCAGACAATGCAAGCAAATCAAACACTTTCAGAGATTAATTCGATTCAAACAATATATTAATTCAGTCGTAATTTAGACCGAACATGAATACCCTCTGTGCTCCATATCTAGGGAGAGAGATCAATTCTGAAACTCAAACCCATTTCCAGTGGGATCATTTTTGAAACTCGTTCCATGCTGGTGTTAGTATTGACAGCTAGTTTCAATTCTACATGGAACACAGAAAGTTCCCTGTACTGGTACGTGGTTGAAATCTCATTTAATCTGACTTTTGTGTGCAAGAGCATGGTAGATAAATATTTCAACAGAAATTGAACATACCACAGTATAACATGATAAATCAACAAAAACATAGATGTTCGATTTCTGATGTAGAAGATCGTACGAGACGCAACTACAGAGCATACTCTCTTAAACAGGAAAACGACTTTCAATTTCTAATGTAAAAGATCGTACAAGACGCAACTACAGAGCATACTCTCTTGGTCATGCAACATGATGATTGAATGACATAAATGCAAAGAACAAAAATAAAAAAAATATAAAAGATTAAGCTAACCAAACAAGTAAGCATCATCTAAGTCAAAATAATAAATTAAAAGAAAGGAAAGAAACTCACATCAAGATCGCTTCCTAAATTATTTGTAGCACTTCGTGACTATTACTTCGCGAACTATTTATAATAGCTCAAGCAAAGAAGAACTAGAACTAAGGTTGCCAAGAAGGAGGCAAAGAGAGAAAGCAAGATGAATTTTCAACTCTTGTCTTTGGGATGAATGAAATGGGTGGAGTAAGGGAGGTTTAT
Source organism: Tinospora cordifolia (assembly GCA_030144865.1). Classification (NCBI taxonomy): domain Eukaryota; kingdom Viridiplantae; phylum Streptophyta; class Magnoliopsida; order Ranunculales; family Menispermaceae; genus Tinospora; species Tinospora cordifolia. Next base: position 3,031 of record JAJIYU010003878.1, read on the forward strand.
ATAGGGCCCTCTTCCAAATAGTGTCTTTATCTTTCCAATGTGAGATTATTCCTTCCCATACATGCCCACTTTAACATCTCAACAAATGAGATATTTCATTCATGAATGCAATTCTTTTACACATTTCTTCTCTATGTATATTACCATCATACTAAACAAAATATTATTTTTATGAGTGCATCTAATTAATACTTTATACACATACTTTTCTATATTTATATCATACTAAAAATACTATTTTCTTATTCAAATAGAGAAACATATATTTACCCAACAATTCTTATATGTCAATTATTAATCAATGTATATTCCTTTATACTTCTATGCTAACTGATTAATTGAATACCCATGACAAACATATGTATGTATTTATATATAAATATATACGTGTATGTGTTTTAGACTCAAATTTCGATTATTACATCACTAAAATTTCAGGTATTACAAACTGAGATCAATTCAGAGTTGTTTCTAAGGGGATCTATCATCCTAAGGTAAGACACTAACGCTCTCCAATTGTTTGATTCGAGTTATGTAGAGCAATAGGTGGATTTACTGCAAATTGGGGTTTTTGAAGCACGGAACGATAGAGAATGAAGTAAGCTCAGATCTTCCCTTTAAATCAATGAATAAATAATTCTAGACTAAATTTTGGAAGTTTTGACTGTTCATTTACAGTTTTTTACGAATCTACAAGTTTTTGAGAGAATCTAGAGGTTTTGGAGGGTGCAATTTCTTTGATAGGCAATAAAACGCGATCGCTCATCCTTTGAAGTAGTGGTCAGTTTTAAATATGTTCTATTCTTAATTTGAAAGAAAAATGAAAATAGTTTTGCATGTTAATATGGTTAAAAGAGAAAACTCGAATTTTGGAAAACTCTTTATTTATGTATGATGGTTATTGATGTAGTTTGGAGGTTTAGGTGATTCAGAAAATTAAATTTATGAATGTTGATTTCAGATTGACGAGTAGTGAGTGTTGATGAGCAGTGCATCTTTGTTGAGTAACGCAAGGATTTAGAAAATTAAATTTATGAATGTTGATTTCAGATTGACGAGTAGTGAGTGTTGATGAGCAGTGCATCTTTGTTGAGTAACGCAAGGGTTCATCTGACATATACAAGTGGGTGAAACTTTCTAGCTCATTCGTAATATACAAACTTCAAGTATAAAACATGATGTTTGATTACATTACCTGTACTTAGCAGCATGCTAAGAATTAATTGATGAATTGATTAGATTAAATTTACATGACAACATGATGTTTGGTTACATGTTTTCTAGATATAGAAATGTTTGATTGTTTGTTGAATGATTCACATAACTTTGATTGCGTAGATTATTTTATTTATGAAACTCATGATGTGCTTGTATGGAGTGAAAATTGATTTTAAAACTAAAAAAAATTAATGATTTATTAAAAATTTCACATACCAGAGCGATGGGCAGTTCGCTGGTACATCACGGATAAATAAATAAATCAAATATCTATCACCTTAAAATATATATATATATATTACGAAAAAATTATTTTCAGATACTCAAGTTTTGGCCAAGAAAATAATAATAATAATAATAATAATAATAATACTTGTTTCCTCCTCGTGTTGGGCAAACAAGAAACACGAAGAAGAAGAAAAAAAAAAAAAAGAAGAGATAACAAACCAATAGAAAAAAAAAACATACTACGTTTCCACGCGAAGGAGGAGAAAGAAGAGGAGCTGAAGGTGCACAAAGGGAAACGCACTGCATTTTGGGCATTAAAAACAGAGGAAAGAACAGAAGAAACACGAAGAACAGATCGAAATGAAGATGGATGTAGATCTGATACAGATTTGGTGCGCTTCTTGCGCAAGGAAGAAGAAGACGAGCTGCACGAAGAAGGATCAGCTGCTCTATGCAATATGTGCGTGAAGGAAAATAAAGAGAAAAACGAACCAGCAGTTGTGTTCGTTCTTCACAGTCAGCGAACGGAGAAGAAAAGGAAGACGTAGGCTACTGAGTCTTGCACGAAGAAGAAGACTGGCGTGCTCTGCTGCGAAATGAGAGAGGAACGTCAAATTTGCTGTTGCGTCCCTATTTCAGTCGTGCTCTATGCGATTTGGGCGAAATGAAGGAGCTGCTTGTGCTAGTGCGTTTTCTGCACGAAACGAAGAAGAAGAACGCGTGCTGGTGCATTCTTGAGCGAGGAATAAGAAGAACGCAGCAGCTAGTGAGTTTTTTGTGCGCAACGAAGAAGGAAGAACGCAGATCTGCAACGTGCTTTGTGTGTTTTGTATGTTTTCTACATGCTGGTATGAACAAAAAGGACGAACATCAACAGGGGTCTCGTTTTTGAACTCAGATCCGTAAAAAAAATTGATGTCCTAGATTTTAGTTTCTTGCGCAGCCTTCGAATCTAGTTATATAATTTTTGGTAGGGGTTTTGGAATGATTTTAGCATACTAAAACCCTCACAACAAGTTTGCAAGCTCAAATTTGTAAAGCGACAAGCTTGCAAGGGTGGATTTGAAGGTTTAGTTACACGAAACAAACGTGAACCAGGTGAGTTACTTGTTCTTATTTATTAAAGGCATGTTTTAGCATCTTTAATTGTTAAAAGAATATGAAATATGAATGTTTGCATTGTGGATTGAAAATAGATTAAGGCACCAAAAATGTGTTTGAGAGAGGAACGGAAGGAGAATGAAACAACGAAGAGGTCTATTGTTCTCTACACTCAAATCTTTGCGTTCGATACTTCTAATATAGTATTTGTTTGGCTATTGATGTGAAAACGAGATTTTTAGCATTTTAAATCCTCTGTGTTAGAGGCTCATGAATGCAAGACCTTTGCATTTTTTTTTTGAATGCTCAATACTTAAGTTTTATATGTTTTTAGTAATGCTATTGCAAGTTACTTTTGTGAAAAATTTATTTTTGAATGTGCTAGAGTTGAAAAAATTATTATGAGGAATGTCGAATAGTGCGTACTCACGCGAGGAATCTCATTTCAAATAAACATATATATATATATATATATATATATATATATATGAACCTCGCGAGTACTTTGAAAATGAAATATAATAAATAAAAAAAATTCAAGCTCGAGAAACTATTTCAAATTCAATTTGAATGAATTGTAGAGGCTTTGGACTCAACATAATGATTTTTATTTTTCAAATTAAAAATTAAAGAGTGGCGAAGGGCGACGCGAAGGCGCAAGGGACACGAGAAAAATAATGTAGGTGTGATTATCGTACTCTCTTTTACTATTTAGATTTTAAATACTGATCATGATGATTGATTTTTTTAATATGTATTTAGAAGTATGCTAAGTGTATTCTTGTGTGAATGTTGAAATAACATATTGGTTGTTTTAAAATTTTTAGTACTCGCGTACTCAGATAATAGGAAATGTTTTATAATTTCGTGCCATGTTTAGATTACATGAACATTCAATGTAGTGATTTATATGCATCTTCAAATCTTAATTGTGATGTATGAGTTGTGATGTGATTATGAAATTAAAGAAAATTAAATTAAAACTAAAATCATGTACTGATGCGATGACTGGCCTTTGGTGTTATCGTAGATGTCCTCAGCTAGACTGGCTGCGGGCTAATTTTAGATTGGTCGAGTCTAATTTGAGATGGGATATGACAATGTATGTCGCAACCCACCTCGTAAAGGTGACGTTACGATGACACATAATGTCATATATGTTACACCTACGCATATAATACTATGTAAGCCTCTCACACCCCATATTACCCTTCTCGTGTTGACCTCTTTCCTTTCCAATTTGTTCTTAAAATGTTGAAAATAATAAATGAGCGACAACATGCCTAGTGAATAATCTTTATCTATGGTATTTAATGCATTCAAATATCTATGCTAAAAACCAAATTAGAAAAAGCATATAAATTCAACATGCACATTCAAGCAATACATATATGCATTTAATATAGTGATCATGTTATTTTCAATCATGCAACATTTAATAAAACACATGCTCATCCACATCTTTCAAAAATAGAGTTAGTCTCACTTCTTGTCTAACTTGGACAATAGTAGATTATACCTCTAGTTATCACCTATTCGACAATCATTTCGAGGATTATCACATGGAAAAAGGCTGATACTTCTCATTGCTCAATCTCACATAGAAAGTTTGTAGAGGGTTTTTCTAAATTAGCTGTTCCACTCACAAGGCTGACTTAGAAGAATGTACAATTTATGTGGACCTCAGCATGTGAAGCTGCTTTTATGGAATTAAAGAGGAAGTTGACTACTGTTCCTGTGTTAGTATTTCCACAGCTTGGGAAGGAATTAGTGATATATACAGATGCAACATTGACAGGTTTGGGTGGTGTATTGATGCAGGAAGGACGGGTAATTGCTTATGCATCTAGACAACTAAAGGTGCATGAGAAAAATTATCCTGTGCATGATCTGGAGTTAGCAGCAGTGGTGTTTGTGTTGAAACTGTGGAAACATTATCTGTATGGAGAAAGGTTCACACTGTACTCTTATCATAAGAGTTTGATATATTTCTTTGATCAGAAAGAGCTGAATATAAGGCAGCGTAGATGGCTAAAATTCCTGATGGATTATGACTTCACTTTGGAATATCATCCTGGGAAGGCCAATGTTGTAGTAGATGCTCTGAGTAGGAAACAAGCAGAGACTTCTGTAGTAGCTTTTCAGATGGCTCAGGAGTGGCGACTTTTAGAGAGAGTGACTATGATGAGTATTCTCTCTATAGAGCCACATGTTGATATTTGTGCTCAGATGCATATTCAGTTGACAGACTCTCATATTCAGAAGATCAGAGAGTTACAACAACATGATCCTGATTTGACGATGTTTGAAACTTGGGCTGACAGCACAGATAGAGTTGACTAGCAGAGAAGTGCTGATGGTGTGTTGCGTTATCAAGGAAGGTTATGGATACCTGTTGATAGGGAATTAAGGGCAACATTGCTTGAAAAGGCACACAGATCTCAGTATACTATTCATCCAGGGTCTACAAAAATGTATCATGATATGAAGCAGACAGTTTGGTGGCATGGGATGAAGAAAGATATAGCTGAGTATGTGCAGAAATGTAGTGTGTGCCAACAAGTAAAAGCTGAGCATCAAAGACCAGGAGGTCCAATGCAACCCTTACCCATTCCAGAATGGAAATGAGAGCATATTACTATGGATTTCATCACAGGATTGCCTAGATCACATGGTAGCTATGATGTCATATGGGTTATTGTTGACTGGTTGACTAAGTCGGCACACTTTCTTCCGATGAACACCAGATACTCGATAAACCGACTGAGCATGTTATATGTTCGAGAGATTGTGAGATTGCATAGGGTGCTTGTATCTATTATGTCGGATAGAGATCCGTGGTTTACATCGAGATTTTGGCAGGTTATGCACTCTCGATTTGGTACCCATCTCCGTCTCAGTACAACATTTCACCCGTAGATCGATGGTGAGACTGAGAGGGTGATTCAAATGTTAGAGGATATGCTCAGATCGTGTATATTGGAGTTTGGTGGGACTTGGAGTGAGTATTTATCTTTGTGTGAGTTTGCTTATAACAACAACTATCAGGTTAGTATTGGCATGGCACCGTATGAGACTTTATATGGTCGACCGTGTAGATCTCCAACTTGTTGGTATGAAGTTGAGGAATCACAGTTGTTGGGGCCAGAGATTATTGCAGATCACACATAAAAGATTAAGCAGGTTAGGCAAAATTTGAAGAAAGCCCAAGATCGTCAAAAGAACTATTTTGATCATCGACACAGACCGTTAGAGTTTGTAGTGGGTGGTAGGTATTGTTGAAGGTTGCCCCTCAAAAAGGTCAGATGAGATTTGGAGTGAAAGGGAAATTAGCTCCACGCTTTATAAGACCATTCGAGATCCTAGAGAGGATTGGTCCTGTTGCATACATACTTGCTCTACCTCCTCAGTTGGCTGATGTCCATGATGTGTTCCATGTATTTATGTTGAGGAAATATTATCCTGATCTGACACATGTTCTAGATTTAATACAGATACAAGTTGGGGAGGACACTACCTATGAGGAAAAACCTATTCAAATTATAACCAGAAGGGTACATAAGCTGCGGAACAAGGAGATTCTGTTAGTCCGAGTTAAGTGACAATTCCATGATAATGAAGAGCAAACCTGGTAGCGTGAAGATAAGATGCGGGAGCAATTTCCAGATATTTTCACTACTTAAGGTATGTTCCTTTAATTTAAATTTCGAGGACGAAATTCCTTAAGTTGGAGAAATTGTAACACTCCGTATTTTAATTAGACACGTAAATGAATATAAATAAAAATAAATGAATATAAATATACGTATATGTACGGATTATTTATGTATGTACGCGTTAATTACACACATGTATTAAAAACACACAGTATGTATATAAATTAATTAAATTAAATAAAGGTGTAGGAATTAATATTTAATTAAATTCAATAATGGGGGTATAATTTTGGTTAAATATACCCATATAATGAGATAATATGCATTTAATAAGATTGCTCGAATAAAAAAAATCAAAGAAATAAATAAATTACTCAATTAGTGGGGTGATTTAAGTTGGTGGTGTGGTTTGCATGTATAAAGAATAAGTGGCTAATGTATTGTGTTACGTTGCACTAGCTTGATGAAGACAAATATATATATATATTGTGATTACTAATGTATGGAGCAATTTCATGAGATTAATATTGTATGGTGGCTGTTGTTATGTGGATAAAAAAAAAAATGGAATGGAATGGTGTTGGTAAAAGGATTAAGTGGGCACGTGACTAGACAATGCATTCATTGTGGGGGGCGGTCAATTGCTTTAAAGGTCCTCCAACTAATCTCCTTTCTTCAAGCTTTCTTTAATTTCTTGTTTTCCAGAACGTTAAATGCCCAGAACACAAACCAAAACGTAAAGGAGAAAAACAAAGGAACGTCCATTTTTTCGCTAGATTCGATGCACAAGTAAGTTTTTTCTTCCAATTCTAGTTACAAAAATGTTAATTAAGCTATGTACCACAATCTTATCGGTGTAATTTTTAGTAAAATTGGTATGTTATAGCCGTACTAAAAAATTAGATATTTTTCTACAGTGAGTAAAACTCAACAAAAATTATATCGAAACACTACTGGCGATAAGTAGATCCTAGATATGTGGTTAGATTTTGTTCGTTTATTCTGTAGGTGTCAAAATAAATATCCAAAGTTTTATAACCTTTTGATAGGCTTTTGATAGTGTTAAACCCCAATGAAAGCTTGATTTGAAGCTATAGAAATGTAGAGAACGAAAATACGTACATATAGACACCAAAATTATGAATTTTGGATATCAATTGAAATTTTGGTGAATGATTGAGCAATAGAGTTTTTAAGAAAAAAAAGATAGAAAATTACGAAAAATATGATTTAAAAGCCTATTTAAGTTATTTTCTGTCGTAAAAATATTTTATATGAGCAGAAAATTAGTTTTATGATTATTGAGATTATTCAAGTCAATGCGCATCAATACGTGAGGTCTGATGTGCGTGTATGATTAAAAATGAGAAATAAATACGTTAGAAATTGATTATAGAAATGAATTTGAATTTGATTAGTGCTTTTGAAATTATTTTTAATAGGATAATGTTGGTGAATTGAGTATAGAGGTTGAAGTGGATACTAGAAATTGATTGACAATAATATTGGTGAGTAATATTTATTTTTGGGTATTTCGGGGAATATTGTTTTATGTCTAAAACTTCTGATTTTTCTTAAACATGAATGGATGCACCTGATATGATATGAAATGATAGATTATATATTATTGAATTTTACAGTAAAGGTTGGAAAAATTGGTTAGTTACCAGAGAGTGAGTTACGTGCCAACGGGATTTAGTGTTGGTAATCAGTGAGTATTTTTTTATCTTTGTTATTTATATGACATTGTAGATAAAAAAAAATGGTTTGAATGTAAGTATGTTATTAAGATGAGCATATGTTGCATTTGATTTGGCTTTCATGAAATTTTACTTACATGGCAACGTGTTTTGGATTTGTAAGAGCAGATCTAAAATATGATATCGTTTCAAAGGACTGAGCCATGGGAAATAATACTTCTTTATGTGAGAATCATATGAGACTGAGCCATGAGAAGTATCAGCCTATTCCTATGTGATAATCCTCGAAATGAGTTGGGAGAAAATCAGAGTTGCAGTCTCTTTTTGTTGAGGCCAAACAAGAAGTGAGACTGACTTTAGATCTAGAAGGATGAGGAGATGCATAATTGTTTTAAATGGAAGGATAAGGAGGTGCATGATTGTTTTAAATTGACATGAACACTATATTAAATACATTGATGTAGTTTGTAAATGAGTATGCTGAATTTGAATGTTTTATTTGAGTTGGGAATTTGCATGTTTATTTAAATGCATCTAAATGTCTTAGATAAAGAATATTCACTGGGCATGTTGTAGCTCACTTAATTTTTAACATTTCAGGAGCAAATAAGAAAGAGAAGAAACCAGTACAAGAAGGATAGTTGACTCTTCAGTCATTGCTGGGTGCGTAGGTTTAAGTATTTTGCGTGGGTTGTACTTTTGTATAATTATAATTATTGTTGTATATGTAATATCATTAGAGGAATTTGGGTATGGTTACAATAGTTAAGAGTGGATCTTTACAAGTTATGAATTACGAGGTATGGTTGATGAAAACTTGTGGTTTAATATTATTTGTTGTAAATTGTGGATTGATAATGTGTTTATTAGGTGACGAATTTATTGGGATAAATAAAAATTTTAGAAGAGACTCTGTCAAAATTTTTGTAGGGATATTGAGTAGGATTAACTGTGAGAGGCTGTCATTGTATTGTATACGTAGATGTAGCGTATATGGTATTATGTGCCGGTCGTGACATTACTTCTATGAAGTGGGTTGCGACAGTGATGATTATTGCTTTATGTATATTCTATGCGATGATCAACATGATTTACCTTATTGTACAATAATGTGTTATACATGAGGAAATGATATTTGTGCTTGTTATGAGATGTTTGTGGATATTCAAATAAAGATAAATTAAGAGTTGAACCACGTACCGCCATAGTGGTCTATGGGGGATCACTGTGGGTGTTCTCGCGATAAGGAATGATGGGTTTGCCCGTAGTTCCCGATGATAGAACTATGGATGTGACCCTAGTTCTTTGGTGATAGAGCGATGGGTGTCATCCTAGTTCTCAGGTTGGGTGATGGGTGTGGCCTATCGAATTAAAATCTAGGACATAGTGCATTTTTCTCATCTTTTTCGACACGATTTGATGAGGGAACACCAGGTTTAGACCCTTCAGTCTAATTAATGATTGTTGATAACTAAATGTTTGAAACGTATAATGAATGATAAATGTTTGCATGTTCAGTGCTTGATTTAAATAATGCTATTGATATATTGTGTATGATCTATTAGGCTCCTGAACTCATCCCATATCTTCATTTCAGGTGACCCTTGAGGCGGTTCGTGTTGATTGTACTATAGGAGTTGCAAACCTCGTTGTTGAGGTTGTTATCAAAGTTTTTTTGTTAGGTAGTTAGTTTAGACTAGGTGTACGACCCTCTAGACTGGTTTTGAGTTATTAATTTTTTTTTTATGGTTTAAATTTTAGCCTCATAGGTCATGTCTAGATATTTCAGTTTGTATATGGTAATAGTATTTTCAAAGCTTAGTTCACCTGAGTAGTGATGAGGTGCTAGTCAACTACTCATCTACCATTGGATCTTAGGAGATAATGCCAACTACCTCTTACACTAATGTGAGCGGTGAAATCTATTTTAAGGACACTTTTGCTCTACTGAATTTGGTTTATATCTAAACTCATAACAAATATTAATGAGCATGTGAATATTTGAATCTTAGTTGTTTTATTAAAATGTTATATCAGTTCTTATATTTGTCATTACATTATTGCTAACGTTAGAAAGTGCAAGAACCATTTCTTTGAACCTTGCAGTGAACTTGCTATTGTAGTATTAATACTACTTGCCATTTTAGAAAATAGTTAGGCAAGTTATATAGCTCCAACACCATGTTCTAGCCCTTCACCCCCTTTTCTTTCTTTCCCAATCCTTTTTAGGATACTGCAGACTGGTATCGACAATAATATCCCATTATTCTTAGTCTCAATTTGCTTTAGATGTACATTCATGTGCCAGGGCACAAAAGATATTTGTTTTCTAGGCAATCCTATAGCACTCAATAGAAACTCTTCCCCTTTTATTTATTTCGTTTTTAGCAATGAATTTGGCACACATATTCTTGGTTGCTTGTGGTTGCGTATTTTATGTTGGATGCTTTTGAGTCATATGTATTGATTTGTGATTTGAGGAAATTTGACGTATACAATGGGTTGTGTGCTAAAGATGGTTGCCAAAAATGTGCAATTAACAACTCTATTCTTTACCACTTATATAGAATTTGTTTATATGCATTAAAACTTACTACCATCTTTGATGTTGATAAATAATATGTTTTCTATTCAGTTAAGATGGATCCAGGTCCCTTAGATCCGCCTGTATTAACACTGCAGGATTATCATCGATCGGGGCCTATATGGGACAGAGAGGTATTTAATTCTACTGTTGACATTAGGTATTGCTAAGATTCTTATAATCTTTCATACTGAATGTATTATTCTTAAATTGCAGCATGTGCCAAAGTTGCATTATCGACGTCGAAAGGCTATGCTACATCGTACACTTTAGCTAGATTAACGTATTATTACATACTTACAACGCGCTAGATTTTATGGAGTAGCACACATTGGCTTCATTTAGTTAGACTGGCACTTAATTACCATATTCATAGAGCGTTGGTGAACAGAGACCCATACCTTCCATTTAAGTGTTGGACAGGCTACTATTACCCTACAAGATGTGGAGGTGCAGTTAGGGTTACGGGTTGATGGCATACCAGTAACAGGCTCGACCGACCTTAACTACGAGGCTTTATGCCTTGAGTTGCTTGGATTTCTTCCACAAGTCAATGAAAGACAAGGAGGACTATTGAACCTATTCACTATTGCAGATAGGGTTCCCCAATTAGAAGAAAACTCGACAGAAATCTAAATACAGCAGTATGCGTAGGCTTCCATTTTGCAGTTCATTGGAGGTGGTTTGTTTTCTAATCAATCAAATCATCTTGTGCATCTATGTGTTCTACCGCTTCTTGCCGACTTCCATGTATGTGGTACTTATGTGTGGGGTAGTGCAATTTTAGCTTGACTTTATTGCTAGATGTGTCGAGTTGTAGATTATCGAAAAAGAGGTGTTTCAGGAGCTCTGGTTTTAGTGCAACTATGGGCATGGGATAGATTTCCTCGATTAGCTCCACAGAGACGCAATATTCCTCGAGTGGACCACGTTGGTCAAGATGCACATCTTCTTCTTGCTCCTCCATTGGGATATAGTTAATTTGTTTGAGTTTTGGCTTGAATGAGCTTTTTCAATTACATGTGACATATGTTTTAAATATTTACTGATTGAGCATTATCATTTGTAGGTGGAGACAAGTATTGGAGACGAAAGAGGTTTCCACACACGTATTAAATAAATGTAAGAATGCATTAGACACATATGGTTTTCTAGAGGTGCACATTTTTACTTACTTCTTAATGTTGTAAATAATTTAGAAGTTGTGACATTGCAACCATGCATGTACAAGTTTAGTGGACTCCATATACCGATGATTTGGTTGATGCATTACCTGATTATTGTAAGCACAAACAAAACATTTTGCGTATTATGGCTCCACTAATATATTTTGCAGTTGTCGAATTCCACCACCCTGATTGAGTTTATGTCAATTTGGCTTAAGACAAGGGATTCCAAAGCCATGTGACATAAGTATAGCCTTGCATAGGTGTGACATGTGTGGCCAAAGTGGCATTGATTGGACTCAAAAGCACAGATGTTACATTAATCAGTGGAACTAACGCGCTGAAACACTTGCTGCTAGTAATACACATGAACATAAGGCACCTTCACATATAGAATACAATAACACATATATGACCTGGTATCGATCAATAACTAGAAGGTGCATGGCTGAAAGTAGAGCAACTATCAACTTTTTGGTAAGAAAATGATTTCTTTTTTGAGGTCATTATAATTTAATTCAAATTTACATGGTGTATAATCTATTCTATGTGTGTTTTTTATGTAGTCCAACAATTTCGTTCAAATTCACTTACATAGTCGGGGTTCCAGAGATCCTACTATGAATGAAATTGAGCAATGTCATTGTCTGCACTACACATTGTTCATGCAGATCACTTGGTACAAGAGCCTACCACAGGGGTGGCATCATCCACATTTCACCAGAGCCCAGTTACACCTCCGCCCTCCTTTGATGCATTATTTGATTATCCACATTCGAGCTCACATCGAGTTCATTTCAAGTTAAATGCACCATCACCTTCGGGAGTTAATGAGTTTGAGCCATCAAGTTTTGGATTTTAAGAGGAGCATGTGCTAGATCAAGAGACAATGCCAAGCGAAGATCACGTTCAAGAAGAAAATATAATAAGAAGAGGTAGAAGATGGCATAGGAGAGGGCGTGGTCGAGGTTTAGAGATTGAACCTATAGTAGTAGATACTGAAGAGACACGTGATGACAGCTCAGATGTTGTTCGTCCTTCAGAGCCTCGACTATTACAGCAATACGATAGGGACCACTTGCGCCGCAACAAATGACCTCATTGGCCTTTATGTGGGACCGAATGATGTCTTTTTCATATACTTTGGGTTAAGTGTTACGTATAGTTTTCATTTGATAAAGAAGTTGTGTTTTATTTTTAAATATTTTTGAACTCTTATTGTAATTTGTATTGGAATAGTTAAAATAATTGTTGCATTAAGACATCATTGTATTGAGGTAAGTTTATTTTTACATGGTGAGAAGTTTGGAAATGTTGACAAAAAGATCATTGCTATTAGTGTATAATCATTTTTTACGAAAGCGAATAATGGTTGAATATGTGCAGTCCTAATTATTTCTATGCTCTGTTTTCTTTTCTTCTTTTGGGTATTAAATACTTTCTATTGTGCAAGAGAATACCAATGAAGATGTGCCAATGCCTACTTTTGTGTATGATAATTGGTTCATTGTTTTGTGGTGAGAAATCTCAAAATGGATTCATTATTTCCACATGAATATGCGAACTTGTACCTATATGAGATATTATGAAATACCGGTAGGAGTAAACTTGTTTGGCTGGTTACAATTTTGTAGGCATTAGAATCTGACAAGTAATTTCAATGTTCATACCGGTAGGAGTAATTGAGCATTTGGCATGAAATACCGAACCTAAAATCTTTATTTGTTGATTATTAAGCAATTATAACATGTGCAAAATGAGAAATTATACTATGGAAATGTGCGTAAGTGAAAAGTGACCTACTAATAGTGTGTAATTTTAAAGAGAACTTGCTTTGTGGAGAAATTGCGGGTGAGAAGGCTGGTATCTTCAAGGTGTTTGTGGAGCTATATGTGATTAGAAATATGCAATGTATGTAAATTACGTGTTTGTGGGACTCATAAAGCAATGGGTGTTCTTGATGGTAAGGTTTCTCAATTAGATGTATATTCTATAGTTTTAATAGAAAACTAGACAAGGAAGTGGCATAGGCAAATTATGATTTGAGAGTCAAAAAATTATTTCGTTGCTTCTGGGAGTTCATGGGAGAAAATTAGAACGCGCTGGAACTGGTCTCCCACAAAAAAAATCATCCTGGTTTGCCTATGGTGAACAGAAATAGGTTTTAAGTTCTAAACTAATTTTAATAGATAACTAATAAAGGAAGTGATATAGGAAAATTACGATCTAGAGGTTGAATTATTATGTTGCTTCCAGGAGTTCGTGGGAGACAATTAGAACACGCTTGAACTGGTCTCGCAAAAAAATCCTCCTAATTTTTCCACGGTGATGGAAACAAGTTTTCATTTCACTAGTTTTAAAAAAAAAACTAGAAAAGGAAGTAACATAGACAATTTATGATCCGGGGATCAAAAAATTATTTCATCACTTCTAAGAGTTTGGGGGAAGCAATTAGAATGCACTGGAATTGGTGTCGCTAAAAAATTTCTTCCAATTTGCCCACGGTGAATGGAAACAAGTTTTAAGCTCTAAAATAGTTTTAATAGAAAACTAGAAATTGAGTGACATCGGCAAATTATTATCTAGGGGTCAAAATATTATTCCATTGCTTACGGGAATTTGTGGGAAGCAATTAGAGTGTGCTAGAATTGGTCTTGCAAAAAATCCTCCCAGTTTGCCCACAGTTAATGAAAACAAGTTTTTATTTCACTAGCTTAAATAGAAAACTACTAAATGAAGTGACATAGGTAATTTATGATTCAGGGGTAAAAAAATTATTTTGTCGCTACCAACAGTTCGGGGGAGGCGATTACAACACATTAAAATTGGTCTCGTAGAAAAACTCATCCCGGTTTGCTCATGGTGAGTGAAAATAGGTTTTAAGATTTAAACTAGTTTTAATAGAAAACTAGAAAAGGAAATGCATCAACAAATTATGATCCGTGGGTCAAAAATTTATTCCGCCGCTTCTGGAGTTGGTGGGAGACAATTAGAACACGTTGAAATTGGTCTCGCAAAAAAAAACCTACTGGTTTACCCACAGTGAACAGAAATAATTTTTCATTTCACAAGTTTTAATAGAAAACTAGAAAAAGAAGTGGCATGGACAAATTATGATCCAAGGGTCGAAAAATTACTTCTGGAAGTCCATGGGAGGCAATTAGAACACGCTAGAATTGGTCTCATGGAAAAAAATCCTCCCGATTTGCCCACGGTGAATGAAAAAATATTTTCATTTCAATAGTTTTAATAGAAAACTAGAAAAGGAAGTGACATAGTCAATTTATGATCTGGGGGTCAAAAAATTATTCTGTCACTTTTGGAAGTTCTGCGGAGGCAATTAGAACATGATGAAACTGGTCTCGCAGAAAAACTCCTCTGAACGAAAACAAGTTGTAAGTTCTAAACGAGTTTTAATAGAAAAGTAGAAAATGAAGTAACATAGGAAAATTATGATTCGAGGGTTGAAAAATTATTCCGCTACTTTCAAGAGTTCATGGTAGGCAATTAAAACGCATTAGAACTAGTCTCACAAAAAAAAATCCTCTTGTTTTGCCCTGGTAAACGGAAATAGGCTTTAAGTTTTAAACTAGTTTTAATCGAAAACTAGAAAAGGAAGTGTTAAAGGCAAATTATAATCTGGGGGTTAAAAAACTATTCTGTCACTTCCGGGAGTTCAGAGGAAGCTGTTAGAACATGCTAGAACTAGTTTCGCAAAAAAATTACTCCTGGTTTGCCCACGGTGAACAGAAACGAGTTTTAAGTTCTAAACTAGTTTTAATAGAAATATAAAAAAAGAAGTAACATAAGCAAATTACGATCCGAGGGTCAAAAAAATATTTTGTCGCTTTCAAGAGTTCGTGGGAAGCAATTAGAAAGTGTTAAAACTTATCTCGTAAAAAAACCCTCCCAATTTGTCGGTTTTCATTTCATTAGTTTTAATAGAAAATTAGAAAAAGAAGTGACATAGGCAATTTATGATCTGAAGGTCAAAAAATTCTTCTGTCGCTTTCAGAAGTTCGGGGGAGGCAATTAAAACGCGCTAGAACTAGTCTCGTAAAAAAATGCTTCCAGTTTGCCCTTGGTAAACGAAAACATGTTTTAAGTTTTAAACTAGTTTTAACTGAAAAGTAGAAAAGGAAGTGATATAGGCAAATTATGATCCAAAGGTCGAAAAATTATTTCGTCGCATCCAAGAGTTCGTGGGAGGCAAGTGGAATGCATTGGAATTAGTTTAGTAGAAAAACTCATCTTAGTTTGCCCATGGTGAATGGAAATAGGTTTTAAGTTCTAAACTTTTTGTCGACAATCAGAAAGAGAAGTGACCTAGGCAAATTTTGATATAGAGGTCAAAAAATTATTTCGTCGCTTCTGGGAGTTCATAAGAGGTTATTTGTACACACTGGAAGTAGTCATGGAAAGAAATGGAAAAAAAAGGTTTTTGTACTAAAGACGTCTTTACAAAAGATGTTTTAGTACAACTTTAGTAGTAAGTCAGCTTGGACACTGACTGGATGCTAATATGTCATTGATTGGGCACTGATTGTACAAATGTAGGGTATGAGTGTCATTACTTTCATGCTAAGGGCATTTTTATAATTTTTAAAAATTTTAAGGGTAATCAAGTCAAAACCCCTTCCTTCATCAGTGTAGATTGAAGCAGGTGTTATCAGGTTCGTTTAGATTTTTTTTTCAAAAAAATACAATTTAAAACCACTATAAAAAGCTTTATTACATATTAAATTATATAATAAATAATTTTATGTTTCTAAATATTATTATTTTATAAAAATGTGAGAGCACAAATACTTTTAAATAACTCATTTTTATTTGATAGTAAAAATAAAAATAACAACAATAATAATAAGTTTATTGGTTGGTGGAGATATTAAATTGTTACCCAATTTAATCATATTAAGAGATCATAATATATATGTTACTGAAAAGCTTGTAATTAGTTAATAACATTCTATTACTAATAATAAATGAATTATTATGCAAAGGAAAAAATTGCGTAGATATGAAAAGGAAAAAAAAATATATGCCCAAAATTTTAACGAAGTATGTAAAAAAAAAATAAAGGAATCAAATAACAAATAAATAAATTTTTATACTATTTTTTATATTTATATTTATATTATATCTTAATCACTGTAAAAATAAAAATAAAAATATAAAAATAACTCACGGCCGTCATGGCATTAAGCCATCATCGCACGGTGGGTTGAAGTCTTAGACTTTTTTCGATTGGGGGGTTTTCTGAGTGCTTGGCCGAAGTTGCTTGATGTAACTTTCGAGGCCCTATGTCATTCTTTGGGGTTGGATTTAATTGTCAATTGTTTCTATCAGAAATAGGATTCACTATAGATTTGAGTCATAGCACATGATTTTATAAAATATGTACTTTTTTTTTTAAATCTAAATCGAACAGTTTTTACATGAAAAAGATATTTTTAGCATATTGATAAAGGCTGGAGATGGAGATGGCTAATCTCATTGATAGTATCCCAAGAATTAGAGCAGAAAGAAATAATTAACCAACTTGATGAGGCCCTTGTAATCAGGAAGAGCCTGGCAAACTCTATTTCTCTACGAACAACATGGAAAGATTTTCAATGATGATCATATTGCTGCTGATCCAAATTAGAGGTTGAAGGGCCTGCCATATGAAGGTGAAACACCAAAAATACTTGTATAATTAAAACACCAAAAAACATTAAATTTTATAGGTTGAAGGGCCTGCCATAATTTATTTATAGGTAATTTAATTTGAAAAATACTTGTATAAAACACCAAAAAACATTAAAAGACTAGGACTCAAAATAAAATTAAAAAATTTTAATTGAATGGAAAAATAATTCAAAAGGTCAAACAATGAGAATATTTGAAATAAAAATTTACTGTGATTTTTTTAATAAACAAAGAAAGTTAAAGAACGACATAAGATTTGTCAATTATAATTTTCTTATTTCTTTAAATGTCACTATAATTATACACATTAAAAGTTTTTATTATTTTATCTAATTAAATTTATAGTATAAAAATTATAAACAATGTGAAGGAGCTTCAATAAAACTTAAATTAAGTGTTTCATATGTGTAAAGCACATAGATGAATTAGAAATTTTAATTATTTATTTAAAATAGGAGAATAGCTAAATGAATTTCATGCATAGGCTTTGAAATTCAGAAAAACAGGCTTCATGCACAAGGAAGAAGAAGGAAAAGAGTTAGAGAAAAATAATGGGGGAAAAAAAATAGAATGGGGAAGAATAATAAGTAGAATGACGAAGATCATACAAACATTAGGGTTTGGTTAATAGAGAATAGAACGTGTGGGTTATGGTGGGATTATAATAGTAAGTGAAGGTGCAAATAGCTTATAGGTGATTTCGTTTAGCTGCTCTCCAATATAAAGTTTTATATTAATTAATTTATAATTAGTATTGCACTATCCTTCTGAGGCCCCAGATGAGTCCCTCCTACTTTCAACAAAACAACCCAACCGAGAGTTGGAGTAGAACAATCAAGAGGAAATTGTGTAGAATGGGATGAACAGTGGCGAACAGTAGCAGTGTGAATGGCGGATAACAATGACAGCAACGGTAACGATGAACAGGGTGTAGCTATGGCGATCAGAGAGCAGCAATCACCACATGCAGAAATATGAGTGGCAGGGGCAACAATAAGAGAGTAGCTATGGCGATCAGAGAGCAGCAATCACCACATGCAGAAATATGAGTGGCAGGGGCAACAGGTGTGCACGCAGCAAGTAACAATGAAATATTTCTCAATTTATAACAATTTGGATCCCTAAGAGACGGGACATGATACTTATAATCTCTATCAACAATCTTTGAATGATATGTATGATCTGTCTAAAAATCTACTCAAATACTATTTTATTAAAGCAATCCTTCGTATCAAACTTTCAACTGCTTGAAAATAAAAATATACTAACTCTAAAATAAAGTCAGACATTAAAGTAGGCTTCATAGCCTCTACAACTAGACATTAATGATAATAAAACTCATACTAAATTATCGCTCGACCTCTAAACAAAATAAATAAAATAGTCTTATATAATAAGCACTAAACTTTCCAGAGATCTAGTATTGTGAAGCACCATCTTTAACTTTTACTTGAAAAAGAGAATTAGAGGTAAACTCTAAGAGCCCAGTAAATTATACCAACATATCATAAACGTTATAAAAGTCAATATACTATACACACAAACACTTATCAATCATTAGGCAATTCAAATATTAAATTGCTTACAGTTATCGTTAAGATTGAAAGGTTCAACCTTGGTGTCCCTCTGTGGTATGAAATATTCAAACTCGAAGGCATAGATGAAAGCTTGAAAGTTTCTCTATGCTAGTATGACATTGTGTGATTATATGTGTGATTGTTTTGCTTGCATGTTATGTTTGTTTAAATTTTCAAATATTTAAATCATGAAAATTTTTATTATTGGGCCCAAATCCTATACCCAAAAAATATTAAAGGTTTCAGAACAACCTCATTATGGACTTAAAAACATAAACCTATAGCCTACTGAGCAAACGAAAACTTAAAAACATAAATTCAGAGTCATGTTAGTACAACAGACATAAATACTTTGGTTGCATATAGGGATGTTTACGATTGGTTTTATAACAACTAAAGGAATATTTGACTTGTAGATAATGGTAAGAACCAGAGGAAACACGACGAGGGAAGAAAATACTGACAAGTCTGGTCAGAGGGACCATTGGGCACCTATGGCAGCAACAACACCAATTAGAGAAATTTTATTACCATAGATGATAGCAGAGATCTCCCGGCAAGTGGTAGAGTAAGTTTTGAGGGCTCTACTTTAGGTACAGAATCCACCTCCAATGCAGCCTCAGCCCCAGCCTCAGGCTCATCAGGTCCTGTTGCCGAATGGTCTAGTAATACCGAACAAGTAGTGGATAGATTAAAACTTGTCACGAATACCTTACCTATAACAATCTAGTATATTATATATGGTATGGTAATAAAAAACAATATTGATCATAGATGTATACATGTAATTAGATAAATAGTTATATAAATTTGGGATATGTTGGAATTATGAGTTGATGATGATAATTCTAAAAATATTTTAGGTTAAGAACTCAAGACGATTGTGACAACAGTACACGAACTCAAGGGAATCAACTAACAAGGTGGATATGATTACCTCATTCATAAATTTTATTTAAGTTTTATATATTATACACTGTGTATACTTGATTAATTTAGGAGCATGCTAGTATGTACACTTATTGTATTGATTGATTTGAATGTGTTATGGGTAATATAATGATGATTTGAATCTTACTGTAGTGCTCAATATATGTTTATAAATTATGCATGCTTATCTACTATTATTTGCTTGAATTATACATGATCATGAATGTATGCTTATTCAATGATATATAATTATGTGTGATTGCATGATATTGATAACATTATGTTATATGTTATATGATATGGTTTGTGTGTTACATCAAACAAAAGATAATAAAGAGTTAAATCACGTATCGAGGCGATGACCAACAATTAAGGGCCATCGTGAGTGTCTCAAATATTTGATAGGTTTGGCTTTAGCCATTTGATATTCGATCGAATATATGATCGTTGATTTTGATTGGACTGATGTGATAGCTAGACATCACTCCATAGAGGGTCTAGATTGTATGACTATCCATTATTACATTTGTCTAACAGTTAGAGACATATATGCAGTTACTCCTGCTTTGGTTATATTTTGCTATTCAAGAATTGAGATATTAGTTATTTCTCACATGATTTGATCTCCTAGTTTCACCAGGTCATATCTCAACGCATGACAGAGTACATAAACAATTGACTCATAACATAAATTAGCCAAAAACACTGGGATTGTAGGCTTACTGAAAATGAATAAAAAATTAATATTTGTAATGACTAAACAGAAAAACCCTGGCATGTTCAGAGCCAGAAAAGCCCTCACCACCACCACTGTTTCATCTACCAATAGTGCTGCTACAAAAGCCCTCGTCGCATTCTTCTTCTTCTACCTTTCTATTTTTTGTGCTACTACAAAAGTCCTCGCCCTATTCTTCTTCTTCTTCGTTCTTTGTATCTATCATTTCCCTTTTGTTCGCCATGTTCTTCTTCTTCGCTCTTCATTTCTATCAATTTCTTTTGGTTTGCAACAAATATGAAGTTGCTACGATCAGAGCTATGTCGTCGTCGTTGCAAAAAATTGTATCGGCACATCTTCACTATTCTTATTCTTCTTTTTCATTTATTCATTTTTGCTGCTACATTCAGGCAGTGAGGGATGAGTATTCGGGTAGTGAGGGGATGAGTGTAGGCACAGATTCCTCAGTTGCAAAAGAAACACAAAGCAATGAGATCATGGGGTCATCAGTTGCCGAAGAAATGCAAAGCAACGAGCGAGATCAAGAGGTTGAAGAAGAAACAAAAATTTCAATATAATTGATAATATTTTAAATTATATGGTATACTCGAAACTTTATAAAAAAAAACTAGCGTATATTAATGAGAATATATTTAGTTTTTTTATATTTTCTATAATTTTCTCTAAGAAAATAGAGAATCTAATGCTCTCTTTGATTGCATTTGTAAAAAAAAATTATAAAAAATATACTAACTTTCTCATTTTTGGTAGCTTATCAAGTCTCACTTGTCATTTGAATTATTAAATTTTTTATAGTAAAATCTCGTTTTCCAATCATAATAAATAGAACAGGGTAAAAAGAAATTACCAAATTTAAGAAAATTTAAGTTACTAAACACATAAAATATCAATTTTTTAAAAAAATTCTTCTTTTTTTTGAAAAATATTTCTTTTCCTTGCAATCAAATAGGGCCTAAATGAATGTTATATATATAAACTCTGATACTCTTTTTTTTCAAAATATTATGACCTTATTTTTCATACCAGCAACACCTCACTTTTTTATTTATTTTTTCATCATCTTCTTCTTTATTTTTCTTCTTAATTAAAAAAAACAATAGGTTTGCAAATCATCAGCTATACAAATCCAAGATACGAGTCTTGCAATTTGCAATACTATAATTTTTTTTTTTTCAAAAGGGATGAAAAATGAATAAGAAAAAGAAGAAGAATAATAAGAAGTCCGATGTAGTAGAGTATGAAAGAGGGCTTGACGGTAGTAAAAAAATATACCCAAAAAAGAGAACTATAATTCACCCAACAAGTACAGAAAATTTATTTTGTTGCTTTCTATTTGAAGGCAAGGACAATAGGGTTATAAAATAAAACATATAAAATAACCCAAAATGCAAATAGATAGGAAAACGTGTAACAACTTTTAGTATCAACAATAGGCTAGCCCTTAAAAAAGTTATTGCACAAAATGTACTAATTTAAATAAATACTATTAGTTTTAACTAATTAAAGTTAAGCAGATGAAACTCAATACTCGTTACTCAATAATTTTAAGTTTGAGCTTTTAATATAAAGAAATAATGATCGTGAAAGTTGTTTTATTTATGAATTTACAGTAACTTAAACAGTAAACAATCTTGAAATACAAGTAAAACTAACTCAAAAACAAAATATCAAAAAAATTAAGAAAAAACTAATAACTTTAAAATGAAATTCTAAAATCGTAGTACAAGTCATAATAAAAGACATAACAATATCATATATTTTTTGGTGTAAGTTATATGAGTCACCTTCTATAATTAATTGATATTTAGTTCAGTGAGGTTTTCTTATAAATAAATAAATTAACAAAGTTCTTTTGTTTAACTACGCTTAACCGGAGGGCCAAAAATAAGATAATATCCCTCAAAATTGATAATACATGGTGCTCAGATGGTGATATCCTAAAAGATCATGCAAGAAAGTTTTATATGAATCTATTTGACAGTGTCACTCCAACCCCATGGACCCT